>MU870154.1:22049-32621 GCA_036418205.1 Ostertagia ostertagi | reverse complement strand
CGGGCCACGTCACGTTGTTGTTAAATCGCGAAAATCGCGAAAATCGCGAAAATCGCGAAAATCGCGAAATCGCGAAAATCGCGAAAATCGCGAAATCGCGAAAATCGCGAAAATCGCGAAAATCGCGAAAATCGCGAAAATCGCGAAAATCGCGCAAAAAATCGCGGACTCTGACACCAGCCTAAGCAGGCGTGTAGGGCCAACCCTTTAACACGTTGACGACATTGTGCAGCGCATGCGCATCACACCTTGAGCACCGTGTGGGACCGTGTGCAGCGCATGCGCTGCACACACAAAATATTTATTTTTTTCGCGCATGCGCTACTTCTTTTCTAATTTTTTGCATCTATTCTATAGACTACACCATAATATGACTAGACACGGCGAGGTTCATTGAATGGTTGAATATGCTCCTTTTTAGCGAAGGTTTTCTAAGCCCTACGAATTTCCCAATTGTGTTCATTCCTAGTTTCCTTTATATTCTGATAATCTTGGTCATAAAAAAGAGCAGTAGAAGTAAGTACAGACCCACACATATAGCAAGACATATGTTTTTAGTGGAGCAACCGCGTCAAAAATAATTTTGAGGTTCACTACAGCAAAAGCAACTGAAACTTGCCTTTTCATCGCCAGAAAACGTCAATTCGATCGATTTTTACAGTTGTCCCTTCTGATAAGTTTGACACATCGAATATCATTCTAAACATTTTGTTGCATCCGAGTTTTGGGTATTTAAAGCTCAAAATTCACGGATTTGATGTGAGGCGGCGGCGCCTGCAAAATCGCCGTGGTCCCACGCGGCGCAAAAACCCAAAACGCGCGTTGTCGTCAACGTGTTAATACGTGGCGCACATTCCACTACCGCGCGGGATAAAAGCGCCCTTGGCGCACACATTCTTTCCGGTTTTAGGTTTATCACGTGCGACAGTTCTCAGACATGAATGGCTTAAATAGGCCGGTTTTTTTTCCTGTAAAGTAAGCTACTTTCAGGAGGATGTTGATCGTTCAATGAAAAGACTCTTGAAGATTGCTGAATTTCGGGATCCAACGCCAAATGATGTGAGCACAAGCACTTCTCTTGCGAATATCACTAAGGAGCACCTCGAATACTTCTTCAACATCTTCCGGAATCTCGTCGAGCGACGTACGTTTTCAAGGCACTTTCTAACTCCTCTTCACTTTCTTCAGAAACTTCAAATACATTTCTTCCAAATCAAATTTAGTGTTTTGTCATTGCGTACTATGATCTCACTTCACTTTAACGTTGAGCGCACCTTGAGGTGTTCATCAACGATGGGCAACTCGGAAAGTTCAATTTAACGTAGCCGTGCTTCCTCGTCCGCTTCAATTGCACAAGGAGGGGGTGGGGGACAAAAAAGCTCCATCCATGGTGGACGTCAGCGAACGTTTTGTTCCGCATTGTGCCCATGTTAATGGAATTTCAGCGAAGTATTTTTGAGATTTCCCTCACATAATAAGCAAGCAGGTGCTCACTGCTATCATCGCCTTCAGAACACGAAGTTCAAAAGCACTATATAATTCTGATCGGTTCAATTTTAAACGACTTCCTAGGGAGAGTAGATTCACCTGCTAGACGCTGCCGACCAGCATTAATCATTCTCCTGGTGGCAAATTCTTCTAATGCCCTCCGCGTGGATGGCCATTATGAAGTTGTTTATTATTTATTTATTTATTTAATGCATGTAAACATGCGCTAATGCCAAGACATATATCACATCACGAGTAGCAAAGAAAGCAGGTGAAAAAGTTCTCTAAAAGACAATGAAAAGGTCTCTACTAGACCACCTGTATGAAGCCTTGTTCGCTCAGCCTTTGATTGTTGCGCCGCTAATGGCTGCCACATTCAGACGGCGGATGGCGCTAGGGAGAACGCCACTCCTAGACAATAAGTGGAAACATGGAATCAGAAACTGAATTTTCGGATGTTAGGTATTCCCTACCCCTAACAATTCAGTTTCTGACCCGCCTAGAGGAGATTCTAGCATTAGAGTATCTAGTTTATATGATGTGTTCGAAGTGAAATGTAGTTTCGGAACGCATCGTTTTGTACTCCTTCTGACTAGTAAAGGACGCCATTCGTTACGGGTCCCACTGCCTCCTGCTACAGTGAACCCTTCAATGTGGAGCGGGGAATCCGTGAGCCAGGGGCAGTGTCGCCAGTCTAGGGGGGTGGGGGGTGAGGGCAGACACTTGACATGCGTGAGAAGCTGGAATGTTCGAATTCAACCGCGATCACATGGGATCCCCGCGGGTTAAGGCAGTGGGTCCCGCAACGAATGGCGCCCTATACTAGTCAGTAGGAGTACAAAATGATCACTCCCGTGTTCTTCAATTTCGTTGGCCAATCTGGTGAATGCAACAGTGAACTAATTCTATTTCATGAGGAAGAAAAAGTTTTTTCTCCTCGTTGACATTAGTGTGGGTTCATTGAGACAGAAAGCGATTTTTTCGCGTTGCGCTGCGGGAACCTCGGGTCCACCTTCAATTATCAGTGGCCCGAGGTTCCCGCAGCGAAAAATCAGCGGACTCGAGGTTCCCGCAGCGAGAAATGGTTCGCGCTGCGAAACGCGAAAAAGTCGCTTTCGTCCCTAAGGTGAACACACTCCGAATATCATTTTATTTATTACCAGTTTTGCTCCGCCCGCTATCGCGCGCATCACACGGCAGGCTTTAGTGAAACTGAAAGACCCATGGAATATCAGCATGAGGTACTCCATTAGCCACCTCACTATTGAATGTGTTAGACCTTTCCCAGTTTCGCTGAAGTCCATCGAGAATACGCGTGATAACGTCTGGAGCTGAACTGGCATAATTATCTCACAACTGTAAACATCCAGCATTCTTCTTGAATTCAGATAATTTAGCGGTGAATAGGATTGCTGTCAGTCTCAAAATGAAAATGAAATATGCCTGTTTACATAAGTGAGGAGCTAAGGCTTATCATTTATTTACATTCACCATTATTTAGAACACCCGAAAGGATTAGCGGTTTAATGAGTCTGGGCTTTCTTGATATTGCATTTAGAATGAAACTTATCATTTGCTGACTGATTTGACTTGATTGAGTTTATGCAATTGACTGCTTCTAAGTGAGCTCATACAATGATACAATGTGCACGTACCACTACAAGAGGTCCTGAAGGGGTCCTGATCGGGCGGAACGCGCCAACATGCAGCGACTAAAGAATAATATACATTACATTTTTTGTCCGAAAGGGCTGCAATTTTGTGTATAGTACTCTCCAAAAGTACCTTATTTAATGTCTTTTGAAGTACTGCATTTCCTAAAAGACCTCGTTGAAGTTTTACTTTTAATTACAAAACTATCTGTGCTTTCTTCGGCTTAATCATATCATGAACTCGCACAAATTTTGCCATTGCAGCCGTTGAGGATGTCACGGTGAATGCTGAATTTGACATAATGAGCCGGGCTCAATCTGATGATGAGAACATCAATATCGAAGATGTCCTCCCATCACCGTCAGATTCAGAGTCCTCCTCAGATTGTGAGAACACAGAAAGAGCGCTTCCATCACCGTCGCCATCAGACGTCTCAAGTGAAATTCTTGACGAAATTTCATCTGAAACAGAGTTAGTTCTTCTGTTTGTTACTTCATATCTTCTTTAAAAGACACTGTTTGCAGAGAGGAACAGTTCGAGGTCGAGCGTATTATTTCGCGAACGGTGAGTAGCTTCCATTTCAAGTTCAATCTCATTGGTATGCAAATTAAGAGTTTTATATCATCCTTTACTTGTTTTTATTGGATATGTGCTGTTTTACCCCGCAGTTCGCGTTACGAACCTTATCACAAGAATGCTGAGTTATGTGCAAAACTTTCGCCCCAGCTGGGGATTCGTACCCAGGTGCCGTAAGGTATGCCTCTCCGAACAGGAGAGAGCAGGGTGAATATCGCTTGAGGATTCCTCAACGGCACGTCGAGGATTCTCTGCCCGATCAGACACGATCTCTCGCGCGGACATTCACACTCGCCATGGGCGTGCCGTCTGTGCTCTCCGCGCGGATGTTCACTCTCGGCACTACTCTCGCATGGTAGAGAGCTATGGTCGAGGAAATCCTCGACCGTTATTCACCCTTGGAGGGAGACCTCTCCCTGGTAAGGTATGCTTTTCCTGAAAACTCGGGGAAAGGCCACGTCCGCCGGTTCTCCGACATATCTCCCCGATCGACATGCATTCGGGGAGATATCGTGATCGACATGCAGTCCGGGACATTCCGACGAGAATCGGCGGAAAGTATACCTTACCAGGGAGGGCGTCTCTCTGTTCGGAGAGGTAGACCATTGGCCGCCTCCAGATCTCTCTTGCATTTCCGCGCAACTCTACATTGTTGTATTAGGGGCGCTACTCTAGGGCAACACTTTACTCCAACTCGGCACTTTACTCCAACTTTGATGGAAAGGTTTTCATCATTTAGGCTGATGTCAGAGTCCGCGATCCTTTGCGCGATTTTCGCGATTTGCACGATTGTACGTATTTGCGCGACGGTGCTCATCTGGAAATCACATGCGCGCAGCAGCCCTATCGCAGGCCGAAAGCCTATTGTGTCTCCATATTTCCCGGACCGTCGCTCTGCTGGCTCGATGCGCATGGTTTAATGGAGACTGCTCATGATTCCACACTTGTTTCTATCCAGTGTTTCAATTGTTCAAATGGGGCACTTGCAATTTTTGTGATTGGTTTGTTTGATTCCTGAAAAAAAATAGGAACGATTCAAGAGCATTTCAATGAACTAATAGACATTGAACATGAAACAAGTAGAACCACAAACCATCTCGTGTTCCAATCGCTGGTATGTCAAGCAGAATTCGCAGCAGGATTAGCAACACCTTCGCGTCTTCTTTCGTGCTTCAATCGCTGTGTTCACATCGTTCAAGTTCCGTCCGGCGACATCACGCAAATCGACGGCAAAATCGCGGTAGACGGATTCGTCGGCACTCTGACCCGCTTACCGTCTGTGCGTTAATGAACGTTAGCCTCTCGGCGGATACTCCGCAAGGCTGGAGCTCCATTAGATGTTACCAATTTTAACTTGAGCTGGGGCGAAAGTTTAGCCCACGTCTTACTTTTTTAGTGATATCTTTCTTATCAATTTGTAATTGAGGCATTTTCATTAGTAACATATACATGCATATATAAAAGGAGGAGTTTGTGAACAAAGGAATGTTACGGAATGGAATGAGATCAAGAGCGTACCGCATACAAGTTCAAAATAAAATGGATGGAGTTTTGAAAGTGGCTCTTGCGTATATGGTTGTGTAGATACGATTCTCTAATTGTATCTTTTGGTTTTCATTTAGTTTATTGTTCGAACCCTTAGCTCTTCATGGAATAATCAATTCGTCAAGGTGTATGGTGGTGCTGCATTACAAAGCGAAGCAGAATCATGGGAAAGTCTACAACAAACATCATTGCGAAGATTCATCGACTTGGTGCTAGGCACGACTGGTCAAGACGTGGAAGAGAAATTTCTGTTGTTACCAAGAATACTATAAGAAAATGAGCCCATGTTAATGAGCCCATGCACTACTTGGTAGGTACTCGTCAGAAGGCATTCCTTGGCGAAGGCAAATAATCGTGAAAAAGCCCAGCTTTGGAAAGAAAGTGAAGCGGACGGAGCCAATTGTGTTGCCGATATTTTCACTGATGAGAAAGTATTCACAGTCGAGTTAATCTGGAATAGATATAGCGACAAAGGCTCTATTGGGAGGAACAGCCAAAGCTCAATATCACAGACATTACCGAATCCGGAAATAGTGCAGGTTTTTGCTGCGATAACTCTGAAATCAGGACACCTTTGACCATTGTTTCGTAAAGCATAAAATAGTAGAGTAAGGATCATCTTGAAATTTTCATACTCAAGAATTCCTTCGATCAAGGAAAGCCTCAGAAGAAATCAAAACATCATTGGACATTTCTGCAGAACCCTGCACATTATTAACTTACCGCGAAGGCCTTCCCGGATGAGCTGCCCAGAGGTCTTTGCGTTTGGAAAGTGGCCGCGTAGTCTCCCCACTTAAATCTGCTGTTTCCGCTGCACGAAGTATGGTGAAGACGAGCGCCTACCGCTAACATCATGGAGGCGTCAGTGAATTCACAAGTCACCAAGACCTTAAAAAGATGTTCCTGGTTCATAATGCCTGGAACGCACCCGTGGCCGTCTACCAACACGTCGCGGTCAGCTCATGCACTTGAAGACTTCGTTCTTTTTTCAAAGCGGATAGTGGCTACTTTTAAGAGAATATGGTTTTTCGTTGGTAACCTTCAATAAGTACATATATTTTTGTTCCCAACTTGTCTTTTTTTAGTTGTACAAATTCTCCATGGCTACTTCATCTTGTTACCGTAATTTGTGGTCACTCTGTATGTTGTTGTAAAAGAGGGGGTTTTGTGGGATCTCGTATTATTCATTGACAGGTGAATGCGGAAGGGAAATACGTCTACCATATCAAATGGGTTGGATATGAGACATCGTCAGATCCTGAGAATTTCGTTGATGAGGAGGACATGGTATGTATTGATGCTTACCATAGTTTTATCACTTATGGCAAAATTTGCGAGTATGCCTTTCCTTTTAGTATGCAAAACTTTGGGTCTCATACAATAAGGGAGGGTATGTGATGTGAGACATGTCGCCTGCCAAATATTCAAATTTTTGCAGGGGGATCCCTGGGTCGCGCAAATTTTTCCGCTTCTGCCTCCGCAGCATCCCGGAGGATTTCATTTTTTCTCATTTCCACGGGGGAATGAGTCACTTTGAATATGAATTGTCGCACCACATGCTCCCATACTGTATGAGACCCAGGTTTTGGCCATGTATATCAGTGTATAACAATTTGTTTAGCCGAGTGCAACTACGTTTTCTGCTTCAGCATTGCCCGGAATTGATCAAAGAGTTCGAACAAATGGAATCCTTGAAGAAGAAACAGCGCGCGAAGAGGCTGGAGGAGCAAGCAATGCGCGCAAGAAAGCGAAAACAGGAAGCGGAGCAAAGAGCAAAAGCGGCGGTATCATCTATTTATATCTTTCCCACCAATTCTTTTGGGGTTTCGATTGCCAAAAATATTTTCAAGTCATTTTTTTTGCATGTATATATGAGATTGCAGAACATGGTAGCTTGCATTGGCGTACGAAGGCCTGTTTGACGCATACCTTTGGCTCAAGTTGTTAGGGGTTTCTGCATGCGTGCTCCAACCTCTGAGCCTGCTGTCCACATGAGCTATCATGCTAATATCCTACATAATGCAAAGCGCGACGACCACGGAGACAGCAATCATTAGCTGTCCAAAGTTAATGGTATTAGCTACGTCTCCATTGGGCCGTTAGGGGTGTGGGTGATGCTCAAACGCAAGTGTGTCTTTTCTTCTTCTTCTTCTTATTCTTTAGCGTCTGTCCCGCTTGTAAGCGGGGTCCGCTTTTCTTATGTGTTGACGCCACTTTTCCCGATTAAATGCTTGATCGGGGTGGATATTAACTGACTTCAAGTCTACGTGCAATGTATCGAGCCATCGCTGCTTCGGGCGCCCCCTAGGCCGCTTTCCGGGCACGTCAAGGTTGAGACCGATCTTACAGACACTGTCATCTTTCGCGCGAAGGACATGACCATACCATCGAAGACGGGCTTCGCGCATCTTGTCGACAATTGGAGCCACCCCGAATCGCTCTCTGATGACATCGTTTCGGATGTGGTCTACTCGTGTGACTCCGGCTGTCCATCGCAGCATCTTGGTCTCCATCACACTTAGCCGTGCTTCGATCTCTTTAGTCGTAGGCCAGCACTCAGCACCGTAAATCGCGACCGGCCGGATGACGGTCCTATAGATCTTAGATTTGAGACGTTCTGGCATGTTTTTATCGCAGAGAACGCCAGTCATCGAGCGCCATTTCGACCAGGCTGCATTCACGCGAGAATTCGTTTCGAAGACCAGGCTGCCGTCAGACGCGATTGCTGATCCAAGATACTTGAATGATGTTGCACGAGTGAGTTCAGTACCATTGATCTTAATAGAGCCTAACTCACTCGAATCGGTGGTCAAGTACTCAGTCTTTCTTAACGTTCAGCTTGAGCCCGAACATAGCTAGACGGATCGGACCAGGCTTGCACCTGTTGCTCGAGCGTGCTTTTATCTTCGCTAGCGAGCATCACGTCATCAGCATAAAGAAGTGTCCATGGAGCCGGCTTCTGGAGATCTCTCGTAATGGCATCCATGACGACAACAAATAGGAGTGGGGATAACGCAGAGCCTTGATGTACCCCGACAGAGATGGGAAAATCCATCGATGTTCCTGCTGCCGTTTGCACTCGGCTCTTTGGACTCGAGTAAAGGATGCGCACCCACTCGACGAGCTCTTCAGGCACGCCATGCTGTCGTAAGGCATACCATATAACGTCCCGCGGAACGCGGTCGAATGCCTTCTCCAAATCTAGGAAGGCAAGGTGCACCGGTCTTTGTTTCTCGCGATGCTTTTCTAGCAGAAGGCGAGCGGCATGTATGGCATCGATAGTGCTGCAACTAGCCACAAAACCACACTGGTTGGTGGTCAGCTCGACGATGTCCCGGATACGGCTATCTACAACTCGCTCAAAGATTTTCATGCTGTGCGAAAGCAGGCGAATTGGACGATAGCTAGTGCAGTCTCCTGGACTGCCCTTCTTCTTCCAGATAGGAATCGTCGTGCTTTGTTGCCAGCTTTCAGGCACCTTCTTCTCTGCAACGATCTGGTTGAAGAACTCCGTCAACCATTCTGCAGGATTCCAGCATTTTGATTTCCACAAGTCTGCCGCTAAGTCGTCAGGGCCAGTTGCTTTGCCTGATTTCATCTTCTTCATGGCCGTGATGGTCTCCTCCACGGTTATCTTCTGAACGGGACCGTGTACTGGCGGAGCGCAGGGGATGGCGGGATGAGTAAATTCGACTGTTGAGATGTTTTCGAAGTAGTCACGCCATCGTTTCAGTGTTTTCTTGCGGTCCGTCAAGAGGTGGCCATTCTCGTCATTTATGCCGAAGAATTTTTCTATATCCTCGGTCTGGCGATGGCGGGTCTTTGCAAGTCGGTAAACGTACCGCTCTCCATCGCGCGACTCGAGTTTCTTACTGATATCAGCAAAATGAGCTGCTTTCGCAGAAGCAACGGCCTTCTTTGCCTCTTTCTTCGCTATCTGATAGCTCCGCCAGTTCTCAGCTGTCTTTTCGTGAAGAAATGCGTGGTACCGCTTCTTCTTTTCGCGCACTTTCTCTCTGACCTGGTCCGTCCACAGCCACGTTTGCTTGTCAATTCTCCGCCGCCCCGGCTTCGTCATCCCGAGCTCGGATCGAGCTATCCGAGTTATTTCTTCGGCAGCACCTTTCCAGGTTTCGTCGACAGTCGTTACCGCTGGTAATTGAATGCGGGAAATGACGGCCGCTTCTTTTTCCTTCAGTCGCCACCACTTGATTCTCGCTGGCCCACACCTTTCGGTTAGTTTCGGTTTCGGCGGGGCGATCTTTAGCGTACAAATTAGTGGTCGGTGTTGCGTGGCGACCGTTTCATAAGGCACTGTTTTCGCGTCTGTTACGAGTCCTTGGTCGCGGCGCCTGACAAGTACGAAATCAATTTGTGTTCTGGTGTTACCGCTATAGAAGGTGATGAGATGTGAGTCGCGTTTTCGGAATTTCGTGTTCACAATGGCGAGGTTGTGCGAGTCTGCATACTCGAGAATTCGCTCGCCATCAGTGTTACGTGACCCATATCCAAAACCACCGTGACAGCTGTAACCGTCTTTCGTAGCGCCAACGTGCCCATTGAGGTCACCTGCGACAATTATAGCTTCTTGTGACGGAACCTCAGCTGTCTTCTCATCAAGCAGATTCCAGAACTTATCTTTGGCTTGTTCGGAGCATCCGGTCTGCGGAGCGTACGCTGAGAAGAAGTGGTATTTTCGTTGTTCAATGACGACAATGATTTTCATTAATCGGTCGTCGAAGCGCTCCACGTTTACTATCGAATCACGAAAGCGTTCAGAGACAATCATCCCGACGCCATTGGTGGTTTTGGGACCGCCACAGAGAACGGCTTTGAAGCCGCGGCCAATGTCCCTCGACTTGCAGCAGGACCACCTCGTTTCCTGCACGGCACAGAAGTCTATTCGTCGGCGCTCTAGCGCTTCTGCCAGCTCGCTGGAGCGGCCCGTCAACGTGCCAACATTTAATGTTGCAACGCGGGTCTTCGATACGTTGCATGGCTTTTGGACTAGCCTAGTTGCCCCCCGATGCCGTCCTTGCACCGGAGACCCTCGCATACTTTTCACACTCGCCGGGCTTTGCGAGTGCGCGTCGGCTCCCGCGGACGCCGTAGCATTATCTCGAGATTCATATAGCGACATGACATTTGTGATGTGACGTGGGTGTTCGTAGGCCGGCCTGTCACGGGGGCCTGTCGCCTGCATTCGAATGTCCGTGGTCGGCTCAGCTCACAAAGTGAGCAGTTTCCAGTGGCACCCCTTGGAGGAACGGACACCGCCACCCTCTTTCAACTTCGTATGCCGTACATTAT
>MU870154.1:0-21949 GCA_036418205.1 Ostertagia ostertagi | reverse complement strand
GTTTTGGCCATGTATATCAGTGTATAACTTTGTTTACCCGAGTGCAACTACGTTTTTTGCTTCAGCATTGCCCGGAATTGATCAAAGAGTTCGAACAAATGGAATCCTTGAAGAAGAAACAGCGCGCGAAGAGGCTGGAGGAGCAAGCAATGCGCGCAAGAAAGCGAAAACAGGAAGCGGAGCAAAGAGCAAAAGCGGCGGTATTATCTATTTAAATCTTTCCCACCAATTCTTTGGGAGGTTTCGATTGCAAAAATAATGTTTTACATCATTTTTTGCATGTTATATATGAGATTGCACGAACATGTAGCTTGTCATTGGCGTACGAGCCTGTTTGGCGCCATACCTTTGCCTCCAAGTTGTTAGGAGGTTCTGAATGCGATGCTCAAACCTCTTGAAGCCGCTGTCAACATGAGCTATCATGCTAATATCCTACATAATGCAAACGCGCGCGACCACGGAGACAGCAATCATTAGCTGTCCAAAGTTAATGGTATTAGCTACGTCTCCATTGGGCCGTTAGGGGTGTGGGTGATGCTCAAACGCCAAGTGTTCTTTCCACTGCGTATGGTAAGTATTTGTAATTGAAGATGCAATTCTAGTCCTAATGTTGTGATCAGCATTTCAAATTTGATTGATCTAGGTCTTCAATTAATTTCTCGGCACCGTTTTAGGAAGGAAGTAACCGGTTGAGTAGCATCATCAGTTTTTATTTTCACAAGTTTAATCCTCGTCGGTTTCTCTGATCATCACCATTTTCTTTAGTCCTGTATAACCGTTACAGCACAATTTATTTTACAATCTTTCCGCTTCTTTCGTTTCAATAGTCAGTATTAGTTTCCTAGCAGGCACCGCTGTGCCACCTTCCTGCGTATCTTAGCCGTTGTCTTTTCGCTCATCGTCCCCGTCAATTCACGTTCCTTTTTATCATATCATATCACCATTTGTTCGAACTAGTATCACTTCCCATCGATGCAGCTAACTTGAGTAACATCAACTTGTCACTACATTTACCATCAGTTTCATCCCGATCTAGTTATGGGTTTGAATCGCCTGTAACTTACCTGTCACAGCCAGTGATATGAGCGTTTTCGAGATGGACATACCAATACAAGAGCTAATAGACGCACGAATTAAGCGCCGTATTAGTGTTAAGAAGTGGCTCCCCTGCTTGTATAAATTTACGTACATCATTCAACTCATTCCTCACATTCTGTTTGCTTTTAGCGCTTCGCATCATATCGACGTAATTGATGTCTCGGTTATTTTTCAGTTCGCTTCAACATCAAGAAGGAATAGTACGGAGGAGGCACACCGTAAAAAAGTATGTGACTGTTCCAAAGTTGCGGGAATACTAAGAGATTAACTTGTTTCAGTCTTGCAAGGAAATAAATCTATGCTCCAGTTCAGATTCCTCTGAAGAAGAAGAAATTCAGGTGTGGTCATTAATACTATTCTTTGCCATTTCATTGAATCGATGAAGTTGTTGAAGAATGATCGGGTTTGTACATGTTTTTTATAGATTCGGTCGTCAGGTCCGCCCGTGCATAATAGATCAAAGGGTAAATTTCAGCCTAACGTCAGGCGTCGAACTGACAAGAAGAGTGCGGCCCCATCTCGAAGTCCTGATCAACATTCGAAGAAGAAAAGTAAGCACAAAGCAAGTCCGAAGCTCAAAAAACGTATTGAGTCGACATCGACATCCAGCGAAGAAGAAGAAGTAGTAACCCCGGTTAGAGAAGCGTTCTCAGGTGAGACAATTTTCCTTGATGCCTTGAGGTTGTACTTATTGGAAAGCTGTGATCTCTTTTGATTCTCTTAATAGAATATTGTTGAGGCGTTGTCATCATTAATACGTTGGCGGAACACTAATCTCTCCTATGTCCGCCGCGTCATGAGCGAACTTTTTCATTTAGAAAATGCGTCGTAATGCTTGAGCGCGCATCAAAACCTGACAAAAAGACTAACACTCAATGCAAAAACTGATGAGTTTGTTTGGTTGTGCTGTCAACACTTTGCATAATGTCTGGTTCTGTTAAAAAAGAACTTAACTCGAAAACTATTGAACAGCCCCCCCCCCACTAATTAAAAAACTTTATGGGACCTCGCACGGTTCGTTAGAGCTCACGCAACCGTGCCTCTAATATCACGGATTTCAAATCAGCACATTTGCGGCACTGTCCGCCCTCCCGCTCGTCATGCTCAGCGGACTCTGCGCATCGCGCGGTTCATTCGTAAACAGCTATACTTAGAACATAGTGAACAAAAAATTTCGATAGGGTTTCCTACTTGATGCTCATCTGGCTGCCAGCCGGGGATAGCAACAGACTCAGTTCTAACGCTCTCAATTTAAGAGCTTCTGCAGACGGAGTCAAGTACCACTGAGCTCAGATTTACTCCTAGAAACAATAACGACTTGCGGGTCGAGAGCATTAGCACAATCCGACGCAACAGGAGTTTGATGGTGAGACCCTTATAACATACTAGCAGATAACAGACTAATCTAATCACCATCAAAACCAGCAACTGCGAAAATATGACATTTTACGAGAACAACCTACTTCAAGATGACCTTCTGCCCGCTTACTAAACGCAACTTCGATCTGATCTTTACCTCGAGGGCACTATCCGAGCGTAAGCGCCTTAAATTTCGTGTGTCATTCCGGCTTATCTGACTGCCCTAAGAGTTGCCCTTGTCCGTGTATGTTGCCCGACCCTGGCCCGCTGACCCCCCGTATTCGATCAGTGGATGAGTCAGTGTGACACTGCAGTGAAACGGTGTGGTGAAAAACGAATCCGAATCCGCTTAACACAATTGAACAGACGCGCGGCGCGCGTTTTGGCTTTTTTGGCCGTGTGAGACCGGGCCGATTTTGCGAGTGCGACCGCCGCACCTCGGATCCGTGAATTTTTATTGATAACTTTTTAAAGCACCAGTGGTACAAAAACATCTCAGTAACAGTCAATGCGTAGAAGGTAACCATAGAGTATATAGTGACGAAGTTCCGATTAAAGAACATGTAATGGTAATGAAAAAGGAAACTTTAGTCATTTTATCTGTAGTGGATGCCAAAAGCTCTTTTGATGTGGTTATACCAAGTGAAACATGTATTTTTCTGTCTCTTTAGATTTGCATTTACTTTCACTACCCTTTTTTATTGACGTGTTCATGAGAATAGCATGAAAACTATTAATGAACCAAGCCGCCGGTTTCGGTGAGCTTGGAAAACTTCTTCTAAACTGGAGCATATTTGAACAAACAATGACCTATGTCGTTCACAATAATGTTATGTTCTAATCCATAGAAGAGAGACAAACAATTTCGGGAAAAGCTGCATGCGCCTCCGCCCTTAGCAAAAAGTGGATTAATAAGGGTGAGACGCGTTATACCGGCGTCTCAATGTCGATCAATCGTGTGCTTAGAAGCAACAGTCCCAGCAGGGTGGGCGTGGTCGGAAACTTGACTGAAATCCCTCGGCCGATTCCGACCTACGCCACTTCAGCTACCTCCCTAGCGGCCTTCCAAGGTGAGTTTTTGTTCAGTCACACTTCTTACGTTCTTGACTAGAAAGACTGCGCTTCTCGATCAGTGTAATGCGCCCCGAAGAGAATTGCAGGCCGTTTTTCCCCCGCAGCCCACGCCACTCACAGCTGCGCACCTGTCTGCTTATAAGCGAGAGGATCCCTTGACGACGAGAACTGACTAGCTTACGGAGTTTCATTACATGATCTTCCAGGCTCTGATACGGTACCCTCTCGGCGATGGGACCCCAGTGCGGTAGGACTGACGTTGCTTTTTGAGACTGATAGACTTCCTGGGAATTGCCGCAAAGCTCGATCATCTCATGGCTTTCTCCATCTTGTAGGTATGCACTCCAAATTTTACATCAACAACTTAGCTTGAGCCCCACCAAGTAGCTCGCACAGAAACTCTCTCCAAATATAGCCAACACCCCACGACTTTCTTTCGCTTTCAAAAGCTGACTGACTCGCTTTCAAAAGCTAGATTCCCTCCGCTTCCTTCTCGGTCTTCGTCTTACTGGACTATTGTGATTTGGGTTCTAGCTCCGCTCACTATGTTGTATGCTACCCACCGATACCTTTGACTTTACCTCCAAACATACTGGTTCGCCTTTTCCAGCTGTGGGCCTCTTTCTGGAACCCGCCATAATGAAAGTTTGCTTGGAGCAAACTTCGTCCTCATTTTTTTGCACAGGTTTGCAAGTTTACCTCCTTCCCTTCGTCTTCTAAATTCTTTTTTTTTCGGTCTCGTAACATCGTCACTGCTCAACCGGACTAATAAGCTTGCGTAGCGGACTGCCGCTTACATGCTGCACGCCCACACCCAAGCATCAAGCCTTTTTAATCTCCCTTCATAAACTGTCTCCAGACACCTTTTCCTGCTAATCGCAAGACTACTCGAAGACCGGAACTTAATCGAGCGACCATTAGGAAACGCCATCCACTTCAAGACACCGCCTATAACGTGCGCGAGTTACCCTCGTCACGGCTAGTTGGGAGCCAACTCGCCTCAAATTACATATAAAAAACAAATGAAGCAGAATCACAAATTCTCACAGACAGTCCGTAAACGGGTGAGTCAGAGTTTGCCGCGCTTTTTCCACACCCAGTATGTGCACCTTTTATTAAACTGATGAAAGCATGAGAACGTGGTCACTTTTAGCATTAGCGATTGGAGGGTCTCCTTATTCCTGACTCACTTTTTCCAGATCACCGGATGCGAAATCATTGATACGAACAAAGTGCATATGGCGAATACCGACCGATTTGTGAGGTACCCTCCACATTTTGCCATTTCTTTTTGCGTGAAACTCCAGTTCAGGCACTTCGTTGCTATCTTATCCGTAGTACTAGAGAGCAGTTCTTTGGGCTATCCAACACTACGGATAAGATAATAAGTGAACGACTCATTTCGAGCGTACTTTTGATAAGGACCGGTGGATGTCCTACATTCCACACTACCTGCCCACATCCCATCCACTTTTCTGCACAGGTGATCCACCCTGGAGCTCCTGCACCCTTAGCCCTAGGCAGAGGTGTCCATTCTCCTGGTCCAGGACCGTTCCCTTGGACCATGGCAGGCGGAAATGTGAAGACATCTTGGGACTTCTTCCACATTACAGCGATACTTACCCGTCTTCTCTCCAAGGGCTAAGTCCTGGGTAAGCAAACCAGCCCTTTTGGCGGAGCTGCTGGACCTAGCTGCACCACTTCGTCAGTACTCTCCTACCGTACCGACCGAGTTGAAGTAGTCCGTCGACCTCGGGGACCCCATCCCCTCCCCAACATTCAGCATACGGCCCCAGCAGAAACGCCAAAAGGGCTGGTTTGCTTACCTCCTCCCTGCCTGCCTTTTGAACTTCTCCGCAACGTAGAGCAAAAGGCTCGTATTTCCTGTGTATTTCACTTTTTTTCCTTTTTTCTCCACTGGCGGTCCACTTCCCACCCCTACTTTCACATTTGAGTGGAATTACCTCATCAATTTATTCCTGAATCTTGCCTTTAAGGGAAGCATTGATCCAGATGATGCCTACAAGTACGTCATGCGAGAATCGGATGGTTTCGAGAAAGGGTACAAGGTGAGTGTCTGCCAACTGGGGATGTTCTTATACAAATAGCCTATTTTGTTCACTCAGGCTGTAAAAGTTAGCGTTGTCTGCCAACATCCAATAACGAGAAAGCTGGTTGCTGTAGTGGTATTTGTCGACCCGTCAGATGGACATGAATTCGCGCAATATATTCCTTTTCGTGAAACACATTTGAACGCTCCCATGGTTGGTTTTTTTTACCGATATTTGACGTATCACTTCATTATATAAACCAGAACTTTGGTGTGTCGGTTTGTCGGTGTGTGTGTGTGTCGTTCTGTCCGTCCGGACCGCTCAAAAACCAGGGAGTACGAAGGGCAACACTTCGTGATGTTGATGTCATGATCATGATAACACCCACAGCGGCTATATAAACACCGATCGAGCACACTCAGTCTCATTCTACATGGTGCTGCCGTGGCAGCCGGATGAGCGGGGGAGGGTGGAGAGGGGTAGAGGGAAGGGGCAAGAAAGGGGAGGCTGGAAGGGAGGGGAGGGGAGAGAGAAAGGGGGAGGGAAGGGAGGAGAGAACATGGCGCTGCCATGCGCCGGAGAGAAGGGGTATAAGGAGGTATAACACATTCAATAGTGAGGTGGTTAATGGAGTACGTCATGCTGCTATTCCGTGGTTCCTCCCTACCCTGTGATGCGCGCGATAGCGGGCGGAGCAAAACTGGTTTTAAAAATATATTCCATCTTGGGGCGTTGTAACTCCGTAGTGTAATCGTGCAGTTGTAAATTTGACTTCTTGTGAAAAGGTAAGAATCCGTTTCCGCTTTGAAATTTGAATAAATAAGGAATATCGTAATGTCTGTAGATGTATGTTATGGAATCCAGTGCTACCATTTTTCATTCCTATTACGTCACAATGATTGATTGACGTGATTTATTGGAATCTAATATTCACCCATTATCATTCTTATGAAAGCACTTCAGGAGCTACGACAATACTTTGTAGCTGCTAGTGGATGTACAGATCCGAAAAAGCTTGCGCTGCATCTGCTGCTGCAGTTGCCCAAGGCACCTTAAACGGAATTTATGATGCCTTCACTCAGTAGACTAGCCTTCAATTTGTTTTTGTACATGTTTGTTGTTATTTTTATTGTTACGAATATAAATTTTATAAACAAGAACGAGATGTGCATTTAATCTTCTTGATGTATCCACTCAAATTTCATGTATTATTTGCAACAGTTTCCCGTCTCTCGCAAAACTAAGTTCATGGTAACTGACGTATGGGAATAAGACTTGACAACGTTGTCCCGCAGACAGAAGAGACGTGTCTATGGATGTGACTGCAGACTATGCGAACTGAACAGTTGACGTGAATTTGTTCTATCTTCAGATCCTGCATGCCAAATCCTGTAGGAGTAAGTTGGTTTGGGTTACTTTGTGCCCATTTTAGATGCATGATGATAAGAATTGCATGTTATGCCATTTTCGTAGTGATTTTGCCAAATTTGCGATTTGAATCGTTTCCATATGCTCAGATCGTAAGACACGTTCTTCGGAAAAAAGTCGAAAAAGTCAAAAGCACAAAATCATACCTTTAAACTCCTACTTCATAATGCCTTTGCACTTACAACGCACTTGTAATCACTACACGAATTCTGTCTTACCTAGATCTAATCTTCACTGCATGTGCTTGGTGGAACTTTCATAAACGTTTGTGCTCTGAGGAAAACGATCTGAAGCGTTGACAAAGAAAATAAAAAAAAATGAGAAGATAAACATAACATGCCTACTTTCGACCTAGATGACATGTCGTCATACAGAACAACAGCGGCGTGCCACTTCTTCGAGTGACGGATTTCTTGAAGGGAAGGTCCTCGATTTTCTTTCAAATGATGTACAAACTTCAAATATTTTGCTGACGCTTTCAGTACGTTTCAGTACGTGATTTTATGATAAACCATCCGAATGACATAGCATTTATTACAGCATTTGTTATAGGTTCAATAACAAATGGATGATATGCGGCAGTGGGCATAGCTGCTTAGTGTTGAAGCAACAATTTCACATCGAATTGGCAAGGTAAAAGTGCTCGATAATGAAATGTGGATGCCGAGGTGACTGCAAAAAAAAAGAAAAGGAAAACCGCCGATGAAGCTCTAAACAAGGGCATCCCATTCTCCTTCTTGATATAAGGCCGACTAGCTCTCCAAACGCTTACTCCACCGTCATTTATTACTCGCTCGTGCCCACAAGTCATGCGGTTGCAATCGCATGAGCACGACACAAACCGAGAAATTACCTCACCACCTGTATCACCTGTCGTCCCGTTGATCGTCGATTTGCTCGAGCGGGCGCCAGCAACGTCTCCATTCGTCCCTGTCGCGTGCTAGAGTGGTCCAGTGGATCCTCCTCGCTCGAGGGACACGAAGTCCTTCATTCCTTTCGTTCAGAGCTTTCGTGAAGAAGTCTGACCATCGGGCCGGCGGTCGTCCAGGTGTTCGTTTGACGTCCCGAGGGATCCAGTCGGTAACCGCTCTGGTCCAACGGTCATCGCAAAATCGCATGACGTGTCCGGCCCACCTTATCTTCGATTCCTTGGCGAAAACGGCAGCGTCCCTGATCTTCGATCGTTGGCGTAGTTCGGAACTCCGGATTCCCCTCTGCACTTGCGTGTATAGGGTTACTCCTAGCATCGTCCTCTCGACAGCGCGTTGGATAACGCTGACCGCATGCTCGTCCTGCCTGCGCAGAGTCCAAGTCTGGGCAGGAAGGACAGCGGAATCGAAGAGGTGGGCACGGAGCCGGATGTTCTTCGTCTTCTTCACTACTCCCTCGATGTTCTTGTACGCTCCCAAGCCGCTCGTTTCCTCCTGCTCAGCTCTGGAGCTAGATCGTTCATCATATTGATTTCCCGACCTAGGTACACGTAGCTGGAGCATTCGGTGATGTTCGTTCCGTTGAGCGTGAATGGGGCATCAGGAACCAATCCGTTTCTCATAAACATCGTCTTCGTTAGGTTCAGCTGCAGACCAACCTTACCACAGGCGCAGTCGAAATCAGCCAGCATTCGCTCCGCTTGCTCGATGTTCGGCGTTTAAGAACGACCTCGGTCAGACTCAGCGATTGCGTCGACGCAATCGCAGGCGACGGAGCCGCCCGGCACAAGAGTGGCACAGCGGGCGATGACTCATCACGATCGATATCGGTTGGCAGAGGGGAGATTAATCATCCTCACCCATGGTTCAATTGTTGTGCTCGGTTTTTTTTTCAAATGGTGTGATGATTATTCTTCCCCTGCCAACCGATATCTACCTTAACATTTTTAGGTGTTTGCTTTCTAGGAAACGCTCTATAATTGTTTGCTTGTTTGCTCTATAATTACTGAGGCATACCGTTGATCATGATTTCGTTTCCCTTGGCACATAAAACATCTCACTCAAATCGAAAACACTCCGTCACTTTGATGGGGCCTCTCATTGTTTGTTTTGTCGCCGTTAGACCTCGGTCAGACTCGGCGATTGCGTCGCTGGACACCAGCGACGGAGCCGCCAGCGACGGAGCCGCCAGCCACAAGAGTGGGCAACGGGCGATGACTCATCACACGATCGATCGATCACACTACTAATTTGTATGAAATTTTGGAATGTGGCACTTCGCTCGGCGACATAATAACTAGTCTTTTACATAATTAAGCTTAAGGTAAATTAGCGATCAGGACCTCTAAGTCTTTTCATAGTTTTAAGACACAATGAGGAGTTTGAACTATATCAAAATACTTTTGTACGTATGAACTTCTAGAGTTTTTAACCACCATCCCTTTGAAATCCGAGTTAGCCTTCCAAACGTTCAATTCGTTTCCCAAGCAATGTGTACTATGAAAGCTCTCATCTGTAGTTACATTTTGTCTATTGGTAAAGTCAAAAATCAGAAAGAAAAACTGCGTTCAGGGGAAATTTTTGCATAATGTTGAGCAAGATTTGGTCGCGCCAAAAAGAGGCGCGGTCCCACGAGCACGCTACGTCCAAATCCGCATTGTCGTCAAAGGGTTAATCTCCCCCCCTGCCAACCGATATCGATCGTGTGATGAGTCATCGCCCGTTGCCCACTCTTGTGGCTGGCGGCTCCGTCGCTGGTGTCCAGCGACGCAATCGCCGAGTCTGACCGAGTTCTAAGGGCGATGTCGTCAGCAAAACGAAGGTGGTGTAGTTGCCGGCCGTCGACCTTCACTCCCATGTCTTCCCATTCCAGTTGACGCATGACGTTCTCGAGAGCGGCGCTGAAGAGTTTGGGCGAGATGGTGTCGCCCTGTCGAACCCCTCTCTTGACGTCGATGATGACCTCCTTGTAGAATGGTGAGATTCTGGTCGTAAAGTTGCTGTAGAGCTCACGAAGAATCTTGATGTACTGAGTAGGGACGCCCTGGTTGCCCAAGGCTTCGATGACCGCTTCTGTCTCCACAGAGTCGAAGGCCTTCTTCGAGTCAAACAGAGAATTACGATAATCAAAGCAACAGTCCCAGCAGGATCTATACTGCGAAGGCTAATGGTGTAAAAAATGTGTTGGCCCTAGTCAAAAACATAACCAAGTGTCAGCGAACACAAAAACTCACCTTGGGAAGCTGTTACAGGAGAGCTGATCGTGTGGCAACGCTTTCCTACCTAATCCTTCAGTCCGCCCACTTGTTGGCCGTCCAAATGCTCGTTTGGCTGCGTAGACATGTGCGTCGTTTCGGGACTTCAGAAACTATTTGTACTTGATTCTTAAGCCGTTCAATGTTTCCGCCTGCGCTGGATTTTATTTGAAACTGTAATGTTTAGAGGCTATGTTTCTTCATAACACTTGGAATCAGTTGCAGGTCTTCAGTAATAACGGTTTTTGACAAGCCAGCTCACACAACTCGTCGGCCCGCTCCTTCCTTATTTCGGAGGAGAACGAGGGTGTCCTTTTAAGGGCTTCATAGGCGGTTTTCTTGCTTTTTTCAATTGCGATCACTCGACATCCACGATTTCATTATCGACCGCTTTTAGCCTGCAAATTCGACCTTAAAATGTTGCTTTAAATGCTTCCAGCAAGTAAAATTATGCAAAAAGCAGACGGCATTCCTCGAAATGCGGCACAGTTTAAACGCAATCGTGCAAGGATCACACAGCCAATCACGCGATTTCCCTCGCTGGCAAGTGGGCGGATCAATGTAAAAGGCGGATCAATAGCGTTGGTACATGTCCATGTCCCTTATAAGGCTGTCAAAGAAGAGTTTTTGTAAACGACACTTCTTATGTTCTTAACTGGGGCTGGTTAGGGCTCACGATCTTTTTCACCCATTAGTAGCAAAAGTATGCATCTCGCTAGGAGCGTAGCTTGAAAGGCAAAACTCACACTCTCGATAAAATTGATGTTTACGAAAGAGAAAAAATGGGCTGTGGGAGGGTAAAGTTGGGTCAGGTAGATAATATGAGGGACTTTGAGGGCAGAAACACCTATCAAGGAACTAGTAAGGAGCAAAAGTGTCCAAGGAAATTCAAGCATACCATACTCCTAATGTGTTGCGCGATTTTCCTCTCAAGCACCTTTCAAACTATGCCGCCTCACCTTGACATCTTACTAACTTCAGCTTTCGCCTTCACGTATGACGGTTCTTCTGTACAGAACATACACTACAAAGATAACATATGAAACAAATACTGATAGTATGATTACAAAAAACGAGTTGTTGAACGGCCACCAACCATTTGCCGTGGTCAAGTCCTCCAAATTTGAAATCAGCGCAGGAGGGTGCCGTTTCTCGGCTTTTTGACCACTTCACTTTTTTCGCAGATACACCATGGGGCGCCTCTTCTTTCTTAATTTCAATGGGATCAACGTATCGTGAATTTTCTTTCCAAAGTGCTGTTCTACTGAAGCCGCTGTAGGAACGTCACCAAGAAGTTCACACACTCTCGAAGTGAACTCATTCATACAAATAAAGAGGAACTGGGTAGTATAGCGTTATGTTCCGCAATTAAATATCTGCTCTTTCCTGTCCTGACTATCCCACCGTCTCACAACTGGCTGCTGTATGCTGCAATCGTCGCAGAGGAATTTCACAACGGCAGCAGTCCCAGCGGCACAAAGTTGTGCTCCGTTTAACCTATGTCCGCATCGAGGGCACAGTCGAAACAGCTGCATCAACATCTTCCCTTTAACAAGGTAATAACGATCCAAATCAGCTGGGTCTGTCTCCTGGAGAGATGGTTTGTTATTTGACGTGGATATCGATTCGTGGTCTGGTGGAAACTCGTCCACTCTCTAAAAAATGAAAATTCAGAAAACCATAAGTTTCAGCGCGATAAAATTTAATTATTACAGAAATTGATGAAGTCGGCTTCTCGTCCTCCAATTTAACCAATGAGAAATGCTTATCAGAATCCGGCATGCTTTCCATCCCGACACTATTTTCACCTTCGTCCACCGTTTCTCCATTCGTCTGTATTTGGTGTTGATAAATATTCAGCCACGCTTAGAAGTATCTATCACCTCTTCATTTACTGGCCACATTGATGTTGAGTAATAGCGTTTTAGAGCGTCATTGAGAAATGTGCTGACATCGCGCGGCGTGATCTCGTCGTAGTCCTAAACTTTGTACTCACATGAGTATTTAAAGAAAAGGAATTGCTATAGAAACCACACCTTCGCTTTCCGGTTCAATGCGTCCACTATTTCTTGAGGAATGTCACCATCCGTCACGTATGCTGTGCGCCCACATGCACTAGGATCTTCAAAGTGAGCCAAATGTTTCCCCTTCGCCACCATTTCAGCCAGTACATTACTGAGCCTAGCACAGTGAAGACTAACCTTCCGAACAGAACAAAAAAAAAAAGATTCTAAGCTCGTTCCACTCACCGCATGCACAGTATGTTCATGGCATATAAAAGGACGTCCATGCACGGCGTCTTCAATGAGTCGACGCATTTTTAGAGTGTCCAATGTAACCAGCCAGCGAGAGCGACATCACAATAGAAAAAAAAAAGACAATGTTTTGCTTCTTCGTAGTAGACGTCCTTCTACTTCTGCCGATCGGCAACATTTTATCACAAATCAAGCACTTTACCATTTCCAACAGATATGCTGAAATAAATCCATCTGTGACAGCTTTCCATAATTAGTCACTGAGGTGAATCTTCAGATGAAGAATTGATAGGCATTTCACAATCTACGGCCTCAAAGAATCAGAAGTGGCGAATACGCAGAAATTCTGCCTGATCGAGAGGATAGGAGAATGGCCGATGTCAGACTCTGCGATTGGAGCGATTCGGTCAAATGTGAATCGCGCGCGATTCGCGCGACGATCGCGCGATTCACATGACTCCCATCATGACCAATCGCTCCAATCGCGCGATGGGCGCGATCACTCCCGTTGTGGCAGGGAGCGATCAATAGCTGGCGCGCCCCCCTCGATCGATACGTTGACTGCGGAGCTGCGCTCCCTGCCACAACGGGAGTGATCGGCCTATCGCGCGAGGTCAATAGCTGGCGGACCCGCACCCCTCGATCGATACGTTTGACCCGTGCGATGCTGCGCTCGCCTGCACATGGGAGTGATCGGCGCCCATCGCGCGAAGCGATCAATTAGCTGGCGGCGATTCCCCGCCTCGAATCGGAATACGTTGACTGGCGGATGCTGCGCTCGCCTGCCCAACACGGGAGTGATCGGCCATTGCGCGATTGAGCGATTTGGTCATCGGATGGGAATTTGACGAGAGTCGCCTTGCAATCACAGAGTCTGACATCGGCCATGGCGAACAGCGTTCCCCAAATTCAGCGACTCCGACGGGTCAGCTCACCTGATGTGACACCATATCCAAGCCTCGCGCTGATACTCGACGTTTCGCCCACGATCTGTTTTACCTGTGGCGCTCAATTTCTCAGTGAATAAATATATAATATCTTGTGGGACGCATGCCATACATAGTCGGTCCGTGCCGAACAGCAAGGGATGCGTAACTTTCGCGCGCACTCGGATGGCCAGAGCCTTCGCTGAGTATTCGATCGGGTAGCAATCCACGTAACGTTACGGTCGGACGACCGACTATGCATGCGCCCTTTCGCAGATCACTCCAATTTCCCAAGGCCGTAGATTGTGAACTATGCCTTGCGCTGTAAGCAATGAGAGCAAGCGAAAAGATGTAAGACCGCAGCCATTCAATACGTTTTGGGATTGTTAAGCGAGAAATCGAATACATGAACAGGATTGAAGAAAACTAAGGGCCCTCAAGCGGAAATTGATGATGCGCAGCTGACTTAGTTGCAAAGACAAGAAGATTAAAGAAAAGAAGATTCAGCTGAAAATTACTGCTTGACTGGAAGATTCCTAATCTACTCTTCTCTGGAATCTTTCAGGTGATCCTCTTATTCCCTAATCTCAAGAACTCCGGCTGTCTTCATAACCTGTGCTTTGGATGAATCAAAAAAGGAAAGACTTTACTTTTTGCTCACCCGTACCCAGATCAACCCTGGCATGAGGCCGGTTTCAGAATTTTGACAACCTCGACCTCTTAGGGGGTCTTAAAATTCGACATAATCCCTCATCACCCCGTCAACTCAACCTTGAGTTTTCCCGTACGAACCTCCTTCACTAAGTCCGATTACCTCCTTTTCCGAAAAAAATCGCAATATGACCCCTTCCTCTCTCCCTCTCCCGTCTGGCTCGGCTAGAAGGACGGACGGTTAAACCCATTTCATAAGATTTGCCTCTGCCCCAGCTTGGAAAAATATTGGCTGGTCGGAAAATCGGCGAAAACGAAACTACCACACTGAGTACGGTCCATTCTGTCCTCTTCACGTCTCAAAACTCGCGAATCCACGAACCACCCGAAATATTGAGTAAGATCGCTGCTTTTCGCCTTGTGGTGCTGTCTCAATAGCGACTCAATGTCTGCCAAACCGAGCCCGTTTCTAAAGCCTTTTTTTGCTGCTAAATGAATCGAATTATCTTTACACACGTGCCACGACTGCCTTATTTGTAACGCTCAGTTTTAACTTTGAAAATGTGTTTCAAAACAAGATTTGCTATGATAATCAGCGCACTGTAGCAATACATAGCTATACATGGGAAAAAAGCTGCAGGTAGAGTGGGACGAGGCTTAAAACCATAGAGAAACAATCAATCGATCACATGCAATCATTTCAAGTTCTAAACACTGAACAATATGAAGACGAAAACCTTGGCGGCGGCATTAACAGTTGCGGTTCGAATAGAGCACACTTTTGACTTGACGCGAAATTGCGGCGTTTACTTCGTCTAGACGGAGTAGTTTTTTTTTTTTCTGCTACAACTTGTTCCGGCTATCGGAAGAGAATTGCTAGCATAAGGCCTTGGCTTATGGTTAGCAGTTTCCACCATTTTCCATTTGCAGATGAGCGCAAACACCATTCTTTACACTTCCTTCCAATGTGAAAGCTGTTGCGAACTTTACTGACCATAACGAATCGTTGCTGGAAATGAAAGGATCCATCCTCCTGAGCTATTGCTAAGACACTCACTTATAGTATCCACTGTTTGTAATTCTTGCGTATATACACTAATTGCTGGCAATGTCGATAGCGGTAGTGGGTGATGAATGGCGCAGGGACAAGTGGTGCCGCTCCCACGCGCATGGTTCGGAGATCAAATCCTGGTCGACCGAGTCGTCGAGGGTCGCATATCTGGTGCAAATGCTGTTTGCACATCGCCTAGTTCCTCAATCATTGTGTAGGCCAAATCCTGTCCAACGTGTCACTCAGATTCTAAATGGAAGGGGATTGTGTAGCGTATTCTGAAGGGACTGAATTAAGTCGAATGCATTATCAGCTGTGTTTTATGCGATGGCAGTAAAAGTTAATAAAATCATCGAACTGGGGGGTTTTGCTTTGAAGGGAGCGGTCTCGATGGCTGAGAGGCGCAAACGAGTTTGCAGTCTCGATGCTTTTCCACCATTGATATATCCAACTTGTTGGCAAACTTTGTCCCTATAACGTTTCCTACAGATGCAGCAGTTGAACCTGTAACTTGTAACTGTACGAATAAGGGTTGTTGCAACTGAGCTGCTATTTACACCATACTAAGCAGTTGTGTATGGGTGGCGGAAAATGTTAATTATACATAAATCCCGACGTCCATCTTCATTATGGCATTCATTTATAAGGCCGTTGAGATAATTTTAAGGACATACCTCACGAACGGGTTCATCGGTAAAAACCCTTCCGCGAGCGAGGATGCAGCGAGGAAATTTCTGCAAATGAAGAGCGAAAAGAATTGCTTTGCTTACGAGAAGTGTACCAACAAATCTTTTGTGGCACAGGTGACGAGATAGATGAAAATCGTGGAATAATATCTCTGAAATACCTCGATATGAAGGAGCAAACCTTCACTCATTGTTCCCTCATCACCGCTGCGACCGCTGCCATTTTTACTCTTCGCATTTTTCAAACGAGCCTGCTCCCTTGCTTATTCATTCTCTTTGCTCTGTGTCTCTTCATCTGACCACGTTCGACCACATGAAAAGAGAAGCAGCTTAACACCATTCTCTAATGTTCACTGCGTTTCTTCTTTACTGATGGTCCTCTTCGCAGTTCTTTTTGCATTTTAGACCGGAATAATATACCAATGGTGTCGCACCCTCCCAACGTAAAGGCAGCTCATGAGAATCAATGTAGAGGTGATCACTGGTGACGGGATGAAGAAGAAACTATGAGAAACGGGCCACAACCCGGGAAATGGGAGTCCGTTGATCTCCGCACTGATGCGGCTCTCATCGGTGCTGCCCTCTTCAACGCTAACGCTCCCTGCTGAACGGCCAGAGATCTGCGGCGAGTGGCTAGCCAGTGGGCGTGCCGCGTCGAAAGCGCTTCATGGAGGGCCATACCAGATCGCACTGCAAATTGCGTGTCGATGCGCACCCTTAGGGGATCCGCCTATCTTTCCACTAGGGAAGTTTCCCCTCCTTCGAATTCCAGCTTATAGTGGAAGGGTATATGGTCCGTCGTAGTCATTAGAACCTGAAGCAGCCACGTAATTTTTTCGATAAGTTACCGTTGAACAAATTCCGAAGAGCCGTGGTTCTGTTTCTGTACGGCCTTGGTCAGCCTTGCAGTTAAAGACGGTGTTAAGCGTATTCCGGATTGCACCATGAACTCGCCCTCCATTCAGAATTATGCTGGCATTGCTCACATGATTAACCCATCGGCTGCTAGCAGCCTACAGACAATTCACTGTTTTTCTTTTCCATACAATTCCCCGAATAACAACCGCTATGGGACGCTTGGACCACCGGCGATTCACATAACCGAAATCAAATTGCGACGTAGCGGGTGCACTCCACCATACCCCTTCTCCACTCGTTGATAAACGTTTATTATTACTAATATTATGTGATAATAACTTATATTAATGCCTAACTGTGTAACGCATTAGACCAAAGCATAGAGCATGGAAATTAGCGCAAAATAAAAGTAAGTCAGGGAGCCGTAAATAAAAAATAAAATAAATAGCTAAATACAGATCGTCTGTCTTCGGCAGAAGTCACTGCCGATTTCGGGGCGTATAAAAGGAGGTAATATTGTAAATGTGCCTCGAGCGGGGCGCAACAAGCCTGCACAGTGCACTGCTGAACTGAACTAATGAACCAAAGTGTCCACATCAGTTCGCCACATCGGCGTCCGAGCGATGTGGAAGAATAAAGCTTTGGAGTATCATCTATCTGAACTTCGGCTCCACACGTATCCACCTTCGCCATTATTAATTATTCGTAACAAGGAGGCCGACAAGCGCCCATATAACTAAATAGAGGGTAAGCGCGCATATTATCTGAATTAAGCCGGTAACGGCTTTTTATGCTGTATTTGGCGAGCAAAAGCTGGCGCAAGAGTGCGAGTATGACGTGCCGCCATTCTAGCAACTGTCATAACCTTCCTGCAGCCAGGCTCAACTCACTCGTATACAATCACAAAGAAACTGGATATTCGGGATTGACGCGGGGGAGTGCCTTCCTAATCATCTACCGCATTCTCGCCAACTCTCCTAGGAAACATCTGGCTGGATGGCACTAGAAGACAATATTCGATAGCGTTAAATAAATAGGGATAGCTTGAGAGAACACACAGCCAACTTAACTTCTTACCGTAGTAAGCTATCCGACGCTTCCATGAACAACACGTGAGCTTCCACACGCGGCAAGCCAATCTTCCCACCTCAGCCCGAGTGATAATGCTGGAAGGTATCAGATTCCATCAGGCGTCCACTAATAGAGCGCTGGTCTGGCCTTGAAATAAAGACAGGTTAAACAAATCGATTTTGAAGGATGGTCCGTTTACAAAGGAATCTTCCACGGAAAAAGCTCCGCCCTCATTACCACAGAAAACGATACCTTAAAGGAATCTTCCACGGAAAGAGTGATCATTTTGTCTTGTGTGTAGGATTAGTATTATCGAAACTAACGCTTATGTTCCGTTCTTTTTGCTATGCTCATGAGGCTAGGGGCCTAAGGTATCGTTTTTCTGTGGTAATGGAGGCGGAGCTTTTTCCGCGGAAGGTAATGGAGCGGGAGCTTTTCCGCGGAAGACTCCTTTAACCAGAACGTTTCCGCTTTTTAACCGTCTGCTGCGAAGCTTACGCCTGCAGCGGACGGTTCTCCACCCCCCTCCCCCGCATGTCCCTGGTATCATGGCCATGGAGTGCTCTGCCACTTTCACATAGCGAATGGAGCCGTCGTGGCAAGCAGTACCCGCCGTGTATCAGTCCCTCAAAACTCTGGTCCTACTCGATCAATGAAGGCAGCTCATGGTCAAGATAGGGGATAACACTTAAGCCATTCGCTCTGAGACATCTATCTGTAGAGAGTGTTCCTCCATTGAACATCCCGGATCATGTGTTGTATCGTCGTTTTCCCCTAGGACTGTGCAAGTCAACTTACTTATTTCACTTCCATGCGATTCTCCAAGTTTTTTGTTATCACTCGTGTGAGCTCATTAGCCATGAACACGGTTTTTTGGCGGCCAACACATGAAAAAAGTGCAACGTTAATCATGTGATAGTTATGTACATGCAGGGAAAATTGTTATTGTCACAAACAGCTATAATTAGTAACGATTTTTCATCCTTTCTTGCCAAACAAACTCTTCCTACATATTTACTGGTACGAGCAGTGTTTTGAAAAGATGACATTATGGCCTACTTTCTTCACTATCTTCTTTTTTCGACTTTTTTTCGACTTCTCTGTCTAATAGGTGTTTGTCGTTGCCGCGAACTTCTCGTATCGCTGTTTCCAAACAGCCTTGCCAATTTCAGATTTTGATTCTGATGGCCAACAGGATAGGTCACAGTATTAGAAACCTTGATTTTGTTTCCACACGCTGATCCGTTCATCCTATCTTCTGTCGGCCTCATATTCCCTCTGTACCCGCTCTCATTGCCATTACCAGCACAGCTATATGGAGGTGAGTCAAGCCTAAACCGACAGATACTTCTCTTCCGCTTTACACAACCTACTCACATCGATACATTTGTATCGTGTACAAGAACCAACCCAATACGATCGTGGTTAGTCCTTAAACCAGTCGTAGGGGACGCCGCATGCTTACTCACGTGGGAGATCGCGCATGTTTTACGTATTACGGCCGTTCGGAATTTAAGTGGATTTTTTAATCTTATCAAGCGAATTGGGAACAGAAACCTATTGAGTGATTCAGAAGGAGTCTTATTGTATAAAATGGAACGAAAAGCCAAAGAAAAATTTGATACTTGTTTTCAAAATATAGGTCGTGAGCTCTCACACGGTTGACAGGTCGCAGCCCACAGCCCACATATGGGCTGCATGGGCTCCAAGGTGTTAATCGACCTTTTGGACGTGTACCGACTTTGACACAGCAGAGGTTTTCGCAGAACATTTTCGTTTCCTATGCAGTCGAGTCGCCATGTCTCAGGCTCCACCACAGGATCTTCATCTCCATGAACACCATTAGCTCTTGTTTCGTCGGTTGTCGTCTATTTCGTCTCTGCTCCATAGTTTGCGACTTTTCGAACGACTGAGGTGATCTTCAATTTCAGGGGTATCTCGGCTTTTCTTGTGGCAGAAAACTCTGGTTACAGCCTCCAATTGTTCAATGTCGCGTTTACTCAAGCAGTAAGTCAACTTTGATGTCAAAAAAGCGACCAGTATAGACCCCAGGTAGGGAGTTTGATTTGCTTCGCCGGAGGCGTTCCGTCAATACTATTGAAGACGTTGCAGCTGTGGTACCCATATATTTGGTCTTGTTGATATTGAACTTGGGTCGGGTCATCGAACTGATCTTGCTCCGGATGACAGGAGTCAAAATCTTCCTTGACCGATAGTACATCGAAGGGTGCCCAATGTCGATTCTTCCCAGATTTCTCATAATTCATACAGAGAATGAAGGATAGTGCTGAAAGGCTAGTCGATTCTTACGGAAACCGGGTAACGAAATGGAGATAGTTTAGCTGCACGGCTTTAAATAGTTAAGCTTCTAATTCTAGTTGATATTTCAAGGGCCTCGCATATGAGTTACCGTAACCCTCATTCAAAGACTTTTCCAGGTCCAGAAAAGCCATAGTTTCTTTCTGGCCTTAACAGAAACAGCTGATAATTCGAAGTGGTATACCTAATCAACGCCAACCATTTTCTGCCAGTTTTCTGAGAATTCCGCAATTTCGCAACGGTAAACCATTTGGCGCATCCCACCTCTTGAAAAGGGCCATCTTCTGCACCAAGAATTCACCTGTCCATTCCACTTCATGCCCTACCTTTTGTTCATTACACTATAGTCTTGCCATAACTTCGTATAGCATACATTCAGACCCGGCATTCATACGAAGATAATTAGATATTGAATACGCTTTTATGGCACATGACGCGAGGAGAAATATAATCAACTGGCGCGAAATTTTCCACAAAAATGTTATGTAGAAATATCGAAAATTAAAAAAAGTTTTGCATCGATCCAATAGCTATACGTTCATTTCAAAGAAAATGCTCAAACAGCACACCAAAGAGCCTAATGTACCGACCTTCAAGTAAAGTGTTTCGATCTACAAATCATCAAATCTGCACGGTATCTCGGTTGGTCGTAAGAGGACCAGTAGCAACTACCTATGCCACTTGTATGTATGTATGATGGCCTTTATTTCAGTGACGATCCTCTTTTGTGAAATTCCTTCCTTGGGATGTTGCGGTCGTTTTGTTGAGTCTTCAAGTCTCAGTCGCTTATCTCTGCGTCTCCTAAAATGCCCCTTATTATTGGACTCCCTAGCAGCCATCCTCCACGAGGTAACTTGTTCCAGACCTTCGGTGGTTTTGCAATATTTCCTTACTATCACCGCCTACTTTGACACATTTTGACACACACACATAAAGCGTGCGTTCGGGATTTTTATTTACGTTGGATGGAGCGGTTTTGCAAGCGCAGTGCCGCGGCACACATACATGTCACGCTGTCCCACGCGGGCCTGCAAAACGCGGCATGTTTGCGTGTGCGAAGGAGTAGTCAATGTATTAATGGTGTCTTTTTCTATGAAGTGTGCTGTTCTGGAGCCTTATGAGGATCTGAATGTTATATTCCGCATGGAAGCACAAAAAGTTCATCCCTTAAGAATCCAAAGGCCTAAATGCCGTGAATTATTCACTTTGGTCGGAATGACTGATCTATGTATTCACTGTACATGAATGACATAGCAAGGTCACCCTGCAAAGGGAAACTTCGGATTTGTGGACGATGAAGCTCCTGAAATTCCGGAAGTCAGGGCCTGTTATGTGGCACGTATTTCCCTCGTGCCAAGTGCATATTTTACACAGGGATGAACTAAAAGTGCTAGCCTATTAGTCATTGTGACGTGGTACTGCACAAGCTTAGGAAAAAGCTGCTCTAAAAGCTCAGACCCCAGTGGTCGTTCTCTGTGTCATCAGCTTGGCCAAAACATCCGTGGGAGTCACAAGGCTTTGTAGCACGCAAAAGTGGCGCAGTTGAAGTGACGTGGATGTAAGAAGAAGATTTCGGATAGAAGTGACGTGGATAAGGCAAGATCAGATCAAATGGGATTGCCAGCAAACCTTATTTGGCTTCCTGAATGTGACCGATTGACTAGAGAACGCTCACCTGTGTAGTTTTGAGAACCTCAACAATAGCCACATTTGGTGTTATGTTGTCAGAAACCACTAAGCATGTGATCGTGTGAATGATACAAAAGGTCTGACAAAGCCCCGCGATGGCAATATTCATTCCATCAACAGCTTCTCGCTTTCGAAATCGTCCTTCGCCGCACACATCACGGTTTTCATTTTTCAGATTCGTCATATTTTAATGTATTGGTCCATCTTGTCGTTTAGAGCGGTGCGACCGTACAGAATTTTTTCCTAACC
>MU870153.1:20276-32761 GCA_036418205.1 Ostertagia ostertagi | reverse complement strand
CGTAGCCCAGATAGTTCAAGCGTAGCTCAACCCGAAGTCCGAGATGGGGTTGTGCAACAGTGGGTAGAAGAGCCGGCGGCACCCAATTTTCGACTTCTTTGGGCTTTTTACCCTCACCGCTATGTTTGGAAATCTTATGTCGGTTACGCCCAATTCAAAAGCAGCCTGTTCAACAGTTTCATGCAGGTTCGATCAAAACTCTCAGCTGATCTTTATCGCTTTCCAATATCACTAAGATCCTTTGAAGCTCAAGACGTTTCGAGTTACGACTGCACAGCGTATTTTTTGTGGACTCAGAACCAAATGCTCAGCTGATATCGCAACTTGCTTCCGCACATTTCCGAGCAAGTTTGAGGGGAAACAAGAAACTAGTGCAAAGCAGGCTGTTGAGTATGTTGTATTCAAGACTTCAAAAAAAGTGGAAAGGTGATTCAGTGTTGAAAAAACAGTAGATTGGATAGAGCGAGGAACTCGCTTCACGATATAAGTGTTAGCACTTTCTTGGAAGCTGTCCAGAAACAAAGCATTCAAAAGTGAGCCACAAAAAGAGCGGAAGCTGCCGGACAACCTCTAGTGAAGAATAGCGAGATTTTTTCCTCAAGAAACCAATTCAGGGCTGAAAGAGTTATGAGTGCTTCAAATTCCTATAGCCCTATCAAAGCTTGCATGCAATGAGTATCAAACGGATCGATCTCTCAGGACTAACCTCACTGGGTGTGGTTCAGCCTGCTCAGTCGGTTTGTGGCATGGTTACCGAGGACTACTCACCGAGCGTCACGGCAATTCTTCGTGGGCTGATAAAATTCTGTTTCTTGTTTGGTTACAGGGCCCTTCAAGATCCTCCCGTACCATCGAATGTTCTTTTTAAGCTGTTCCTAATCCAGCAGTACTGGAATCATTATTGCGCCAAAACAGGCCAATTGCATACCCTTCAGACTATAAATGTGGCACTACACGTGTAGAAATAAAAATTTTGAGCGCTATCGCAAGACATGGGGGCATTGTGACAGCAAGACATTTAAAATCGCGCTAAACATGTCCTTAAGAAAAAACGGAACCAAGCCTTAGGCGGGGGAGGAGACACCTCACAGTGCGACAGCCATTTACATTCTCTCAGCAGTTCCTGCCCCTCTTAGACTTAGTCCTAGAAGATGCCCGTATATGTGATAGCGCCAAATTTTGTTAAACACACTCACCCCTATAACCACTGCTGGGTCGCCGCCTAGGTACGTACGGCCCGACGTAGAGGTGATTCCTTTCAGGATAGTTGTCGATCCGGCCTCGAACTCTCGGGACATAGCCACCTTGTCCACTGTAGTACTCGCGCCATCGTCGATTCACGTACTCTAGAGCCTCCGGATACCAGATAGTATATCCGCCGTAGGGTGAATATGAAGGATAGGCTGAATAGGTCGGTGAATAGGAAGTATAGGGTGCGTGTCCGGGAGAGCCATACGTGCCGTAGGAGCCGTAAGAGCCATAAGTGCCATAGGATCCGTAAGTACAGCACCCAATCCAGTTCAAATCGACCACTGTGGCTACGAATGAAAATATCAGTAATGGCAGTACCATTTAGTTGGTAAACGCGTATCGATAATGACTTCATATCAATTCAAAGAGTCAGCCTTGATAATCTCGACGAGAATGGTTTTGCCAAACAATCATACGGCAAGGTCGCCAAGGCAAACGAGTTTGCCAATGTATGTTTTCATATCAGTATCTCCTTTCATGTTGTCAGTTATTTCGAGAGAGTTTCCCAGCGCTCAATCGATCCCCCTTCTTCTCATGGCTTTTACCCTCGTGTTGCTTCAACAGGTCACAGGTACACGTTTGGAACGAGTACGGACCTTTAGGGGACAGCTTTTTGCACAAAACTTGGACCGGATTACAACCAGGGTCAAGTATGCGCGCCACGTCAAGCGACCAAAGAAAATTTCTAGCCTTCACTGCCCTTCACTAACCCGGCGCCACTTACAATCTACAACTCAGTATGCAATCTCCTCACTCTTTTTTGTGCGCGGATCTTCCCCTCACTGAAAGTGACATGCAGGATTCCATTCGTATTCCTCCCAACTTTGAGAAATGTGTTCTAAGTAAGAGGTGAGCGCACGGCGCACTTCAAAGTCATTGAAGTGATGGTCACCCCCGGGTAAAAGCTGTTTTATTTGATTCTTCGTATAGCATTCATTATAGTGATGTGATGTGTATATAATCCCGCTTATGCGGGCTGACCGCTACACACAGAGAAGGGCCTCAAAACTTACCCCAGAATGCGCCACGTACTCAATCTCATCCACTACATTGTGAGATTAGATGAATGTTATTTTCCGAATTCTTCGTCTTCATTTCGTTTTTTGGGTAATTCGGATGCTCTGATTACTAATATGACATTTATTTTTGATGCTGGTGTCACTTGGCGCCATTTGGCGCCGTTTGGCGTCAATCAAGAGCATCGAATTACCCCAATAACGAAATGAAGATCTAAGAATTCGGAAAATAACATTCATCTAATCTCACAATGTAGTGGATGAGATTGAGTACGTGGCGCATTCTGGGGTAAGTTTTGAGGCCCTTCTCTGTGTGTAGCGGTCAGCCCGCATAAGCGGGATTATATACACATCACATGCGAGCAACTACTTTTTGAGATGAAAATCGAGTGCATGGCGCAATCCTATATGGAGCTTTTCCAAAGTATCAAAGCACATTCTTATAGTGTCCGACGAGCTGAATTCAAAGATATCTTCGGATTCTCGAAAGCTCAATTTTGAACCGAGTTATAACGAATTCACGAAATTAACGAGGATTCGCGTTATTCGCGTGAATTTTCGATTTCAAACGGCGAGTACTGTACGTGCACCCAATTTCACGAAGTGATATTTGTGGGATATTTTATATTTAATGGGTGCATCCACTTGAAATTAGTGGATGTGCAGGTGCTCGTCAAATGTTTATTGTTAAATGCTTCTGTCATGTATTATCAACAAAGACCACACGTTTTGGTGCAGAACAGGTGAGCAATTGGGGCGAAGGCCGGACTGCCGGCCATTGACGTGTTATTACGCCGAGACAGAACTGTTCGCCTCCTTGGTCCTCACATGGCTGGAAAAACGAACTTGGTGAGAGTTGACTTCTTTGGAAAGCTATTTTTTCGAGTAGTAGCCTATCGCCGCTTACCACTTCTTCGGGTTGCGCCTCAGCTGCGAAGGCGTTGAGCAGGAAAAAGTGCGCAGACAAGGTAGAAGAACATATCGAAATTCAGTAAACTGATGACACTGAGTGGCTGCCTGCCCTATTTATTCCAACGATGCATGAGAACATTGCTAATGTTACTTCACCCTTTGCAGGTGTTTTCACAGTGCGGGCAAACGTCTTCGCAAATATTGCTGCATATGCAGTGGCATAACGGCCACACGTCTGCCACTGTCGACAAATAGTGCTCGCAAATGCGACATCTGGTGCAGAAATTGCAAAGATGTGGGTTTCTGAAAATGAAATTGAAATTGTACTCATCAGTGGTCGTGTGAGAGGGGCACACCAGCAGGAATTGCCAAGCTATAGCTTTTTCCAAGTCATGGTTCATAAGCAGGGCAAAGGCAAGAGGCGTCTCATGGCCAGTTTGATGTCTTCAGCAGAGCAGTGTTGCTTAACTGTATGGAGTGTAAGACGAAGCTTTTGATTCTGCTACCGCTGGGACGCAAAATTTTGATGGTCATCTGCCTTCTCTTCATAACCATTTTTGGTATCTGTATCAGAACTAATGCGTAATTCACAGGAAATCAAAAGTGTTTGAAGAAAAGCTTGAGCATTGGTTTGAAGGAGATGCAGACAAATTCTTATTCATTGAAAATTTGAACATAGTCGAAAATTGTTTATTTTACAAGCTGGAAGACGGTCCGCCCATCCGGACTCTCCTAGCAGGAAAATCTGGTTGACCCGAGCGGCTGCTGAAAAAAGAAAGGCTGCCGAATTGATTGGCAGATTGCTTACGCAATGAATGTGATTGGTTAGAATTCTTTTAACCAGATTCTTACACCTGACGTCACTTAGTAGAGCATTTCTCCTTACCTGTAGTTACCTAGGTACAGATCTTTTCGAGTAGATAAGTACACACTACGCTGTGTTTCTCGGACGAACTTGAGACGGGGCAGGGCAACACAGCGGTCCATCAAGATCTATTTGAGCCAAAAATGGCCCACACTAAAACGCATTTGTTATTGAATCGGGAAGCTCAGTTGAAGAACTGGCGTTCCTGAAGATTGGCTTTAGGTGACATTTGTTCGTTGATCATGAATTCATCTTTACTTTTTTTGTTAGCTCTTCTCTAGAGCATATCCATCGCTTTCATGCCATATTTGCCATCGTAGTATCCTAAACAATTTATTAATAACTATTTACGTATGCTATAACATTATCTTCTGCATTAAGCATTACGATTTCTGTATCAAAGTGAAATCTGAGGGAAAGAAGGTGAAGCGGCTTCAACGTCACAATAAACCCGTGAAATGCGGCGGCGCGTGAATACCGTTCATTTGCTTCAAAAGGACTCTACAGGTGGAGATTCCCCGCCAACAAATGCCTGACCTATGTTGGGGTTATGCAAGCTTGGAAGGGATATAGTGCTACAAAATCCTTTCCCGCATCCAGGCATAAAGTGCCGCAGGGTGATTTCGCGTTTTTGTGACATGCTCTCGATTGTGAGAGGATCAGCGAATCCCACCGGGACGGCGGGTTCAGATTTCTCAACTCAAACAGTTACAAATCTTACCACATAAGAAAAAAAAAAAAAAAAAAAAAAAAATAAAAAAAAAAAACAGGATGTGTTTATGACTAAAATTCCCCAGGCGGACTCGAATCTCACTGGGGGAGTAGGCACAAATACATTTACCAGGCAGCGCTCCACTTACTCCGCTTCCACGTAATTTGCCATAGGCTTTGATAACATTTTCGGAATACGCACGCTTTCAGCTTCCGGCGTCAGAATCGTAGTGACATGTGAATGCAACTGAGAGTTAGGGCTTTCAGGGTTTCAGACGCGACGTATGCCATGTCCCAGGCAATTCTGGCGCCAATTAAACGACCCCGAGTTTGGTCTAAGGATCTCACGATTAGAAAAATCCATTTTTTGCAGGATCGGCTCAGAAACATGGGCGCAAGTGGTGCATTTGGTCGCCTAAACGACGAAGTTATGACCCTCAAACCCACACGAAGGGAAGGGGGTTGTGAGAAATTTCAAAGAGAACCAACGGTAGGGTTGACCCTGCGTAGGTAACCCTTGAGGAAGCAGAGCTTGTGCACCATATCGCTTGGGCCGGGAAGCTATGCGGAGGGGAAAATCAAACTGAAAACAAATTGGAGACGGCCTACCAAACAATTATTACTTTGATTGTAGCCTCTAAACTGCAGTAGAATTCCCCGAGAAAGTTTTGTAAGTTTCCTTTTGTTTCAGCGCTTAGCAAAGTGAGTTTGCAGATCCTATTCTGCTGCGTGCAGTGCTCCCTCCTTAATTGGACAGCTTTCTCTGTTTTCAAGTCAACGAAATGTTCTCACTCTAGAAAGCGCCATTTGAGAGCGATGGGCTCTAAGCCTCGAGCTAATTCCCTGTAAAGCGCGAGGGAAATTAATAGAGTTCGGAGAAGTACTCTAGCCTCTTCCTGATCATCTTTCACATTTTCCAGTCTATACGGTGATAGAATTGCAAGCGGCGAGAACTGCAAATAGAGCCAACAAATTGCAGGGCGACCGCTTCGGAAAAGTTTGGCTTTTCAAGAGTTCTTTTCTTCATTACAGTTCCCTATGGTCGTTTCTGACTGATCAAAGAAACAAGTCAGAAGTTTGCCAACTTTCATTCAAATGGATCAATGGCGACACTCTTCAGGATAAGCAAGAGGTTCAAATTGTAAACATTCAAAGGAGGAATTCGATTTCGACGATAAAAACGAAGGTCAAAGAAGGAGTTGCCTAGTTGAGAGACAGGCGGACCTCCTGAGGGTGCGGACTGACGCGCAATTGGCAGCGAAAGATTTGACCTCGGCGATCTAGCATGGCTCACTCTTGGCGCGGTTGGCGGGGTACGCCCACCGACCATCTAATCACTCGCCGCAGGTCTATACGTGGCGAGTGATTAGATAGCAGAGAGAGCGTAGTGTTGAGAGGGCACAGCGATGAGAGTCGCATCAATGCGCAAATCAACGGGCAAGGAAGGGGTCCCATTTCTCGGGTTCTGGGCCGTTTCATGGTTCTTCCTTCTTTCGTGTACCACTCACCATCCTTAACCATTCACAAGCTACGAGGGCGCCCCCTTTTCACTTTTCGGTCGCGCGGGACGGACGCGATTTTGTGGGCGCTGCCGCCTCACCACATAACCGCAGATTTTGTTTTGTAAATGAACAAAAACATGAATGTCACAAAATAATTTCTGCAATGTCCAATGCGTAAAGATTATCTAAACATATAACAGTAGGATTTCGATCAGAACGACAAATAGTGGTTACGAAAAGAGAGCATTTATTCACTTTCCCCGTGAAGGAATTTAAAAGCATTTTACACTCGATTACGAGGTTTGCCCACCTATCTGTCCATTCCTAGCGCCTGGCAAGCGATTATCAGTTCCCAGGAACGCATGTTGTTGGCAGCCTATATGGCGGCCATCGGGTCAGGCCTCTCAGCTGATCTGAGCGGTGTTTAATTTAAATTTTGAAATAGTTGCTTTTCCATAGTTGAATTATCTTGTTGATTTCAAGCTAGTTTTTGCGACCGAATGCAGTGAATAAAAGCAAAAGGAATGTATAGAAGCTTCACGAATACATCCCTGGCTTTAAGGTGTTCGACGAGTCGCTTGCTCGAGCCTTCAATAAGGAGTAGATTTGACGGCGACTGATCTCGGTGTGGTCTTTTCGAAGGAACCGGGCAAACGTGGGATTCCAGTGAGGTGCCACAAACACCTCTGGAAGGAATGCTATGTGCGCGAGCGAAGATTCTCAATTCCGTGCTACTGCCGGACTCCACACGGACTCTACGCCTGACCCCAACAAGTACGTTGTGTGCTTGCGCGTGCCTGAATCCCTGACGCTTCGATAAGACAATAAACGATGCGTGCGAGAAGCGTGGAACGACATATGAACGTATGTTTAAACATGAGGCCGGAAAAACTCGTATTACGGTACTGAGCTTCATGTATACTGGCATAAATATGAGACATTATTACTATGAAATACCTATAAAGAAGCATAAGAATAGAGATGGTAACTACTAAACAATACATACTGCAAGGATCTAAAACTACGGTTGAACTGAATACGTTGACATATAAAGTTGATTCCGATTATTTATACCAGTTTGGCTGCGCACGCATTCGCGTGCATGAGACGGGGCTGCAGCGGTAAAATCGGGCCCATCAGTATTTTTGTCTTGATTTTAGCTTTCTGCTCGGTACATCTTACTTACGCCGCAAACTCCGCCCACATCCGGGTGTGCCACGCCCAGCGTTCACATTCAACCTCTACTCCTACTTTCACCTCTGGCGTATTTTTTTCAGGTCTCTAAGTCATCTCGGAGCCGAATTATGAGGTCTTGTAAATGGCGTTATGAGTCACGAATTTCTGAGGCAGACCCCGCCCACTTTGGTGCATGGTTAGCCCAACAATGGCATTCAACCCTACTCCATACCTCAATACTTATGCACATTTTCCCCGGTCGCCGGAACTTCTAGGAACCGAGTTATGAGAGCGGTGGCAAACTCCGCCCACATCCGGGTGTGCCACGCCCAGCGTTCACATTCAACCTCTACTCCTACTTTCACCTCTGGCGTATTTTTTTCAGGTCTCTAAGTCATCTCGGAGCCGAATTATGAGGTCTTGTAAATGGCGTTATGAGTCACGAATTTCTGAGGCAGACCCCGCCCACTTTGGTGCATGGTTAGCCCAACAATGGCATTCAACCCTACTCCATACCTCAATACTTATGCACATTTTCCCCGGTCGCCGGAACTTCTAGGAACCGAGTTATGAGAGCGGTGGCAAACTCCGCCCACATCCGGGTGTGCCACGCCCAGCGTTCACATTCAACCTCTACTCCTACTTTCACCTCAGGCGTATTTTTTTCAGGTCTCTAAGTCATCTCGGAGCCGAATTATGAGGTCTTGTAAATGGCGTTATGAGTCACGAATTTCTGAGGCAGACCCCGCCCACTTTGGTGCATGGTTAGCCCAACAATGGCATTCAACCCTACTCCATACCTCAATACTTATGCACATTTTCCCCGGTCGCCGGAACTTCTAGGAACCGAGTTATGAGAGCGGTGGCAAACTCCGCCCACATCCGGGTGTGCCACGCCCAGCGTTCACATTCAACCTCTACTCCTACTTTCACCTCTGGCGTATTTTTTTCAGGTCTCTAAGTCATCTCGGAGCCGAATTATGAGGTCTTGTAAATGGCGTTATGAGTCACGAATTTCTGAGGCAGACCCCGCCCACTTTGGTGCATGGTTAGCCCAACAATGGCATTCAACCCTACTCCATACCTCAATACTTATGCACATTTTCCCCGGTCGCCGGAACTTCTAGGAACCGAGTTATGAGAGCGGTGGCAAACTCCGCCCACATCCGGGTGTGCCACGCCCAGCGTTCACATTCAACCTCTACTCCTACTTTCACCTCTGGCGTATTTTTTTCAGGTCTCTAAGTCATCTCGGAGCCGAATTATGAGGTCTTGTAAATGGCGTTATGAGTCACGAATTTCTGAGGCAGACCCCGCCCACTTTGGTGCATGGTTAGCCCAACAATGGCATTCAACCCTACTCCATACCTCAATACTTATGCACATTTTCCCCGGTCGCCGGAACTTCTAGGAACCGAGTTATGAGAGCGGTGGCAAACTCCGCCCACATCCGGGTGTGCCACGCCCAGCGTTCACATTCAACCTCTACTCCTACTTTCACCTCTGGCGTATTTTTTTTCAGGTCTCTAAGTCATCTCGGAGCCGAATTATGAGGTCTTGTAGGGGACGAAATCGAGCAACGTATCGTTGTGGTAAACCCCGCCCACTTCGTTACATGCCTCGCTCACCGATACCAAATGACTATCATCTCTTCCCCAACCTCATTCTACTATTTTCCCATCTCCGGAACTTATTGGAACCGAGTTATGAAGTACCGTGGCAAACCCCGCCCACTTTGGTGCATGCTCCGCCCGCCAACAACGGTTGACCCCTTTCCCTCTGCCAACCCTCATACGCTTTTTTCCCGGACTCCGGGACTCCTAGGAACCGAGTTATAAGCCTAATTGCAAAACGCCCACTTTGATGTGGGGAAACCAAGCGATCTGAACGGTCATAATCTAAGGCGATCTGCAATGAAGTGCGACCTCGGTTTAGTAGTTGACACCGGTTCTTTTAGCGCCTTGAAGGCCCTACACAAGCAAGCATTCGATCATCTGTATAGATAAGCGCGAAGTGTTTGTGGGGACAGTGTTCTTCTAATGGGATTGCTGACTTTACTTTCGCGCGCGCCTTAACGACGTAGCGCTACGTTGAGCTGTTCGCATTGTTGATTCGACAGCAATTTCAGCTGATTGACACATACTGACAAACACGGCATGAAGCTTCCGAAAGAGTGATAATTAAACGCAGCTTAAACCTTTTTCTTGTCAGGATGTGAACGTGCAGAGGTGAGATCATTAGATCGTCCAAGCTTAAGTTTATTACATCAAGGCACACGCTAAAAACCACACCAGTGAGTAACCAAATGACCGTAAAACCTCAATGTGATTAGATCACTGAAATGGAAGCTTAAATAATATCAGAAAATCGAAATATTTTGGACGAACCACCCCGCGCCTCACCCGTCCATCAGCACGGACGGTTGGCCTTGCGCGGGTCCCAACTTCTTTTCCATTGTTCTCGATCTTGGGCTATGGTTGTCCAGTGTGTGGTCACCCTAAAGGACTCTGGATCATAGATGTTGGGAATCTGCCCATCGTAAAGGAGGACGGCCTTGCGGCCGTTTCTTCTCGCGGGGTACCATCAGTAGCCGAAGCTCCATCGCCCGTCATCTCTCCTCATCAGGTGTCCAACTAATGTTCTTCGCTTCACATTCGATAGTCAGTCTCTTGAATTGTCGAGACTCTGAACACCTTTGTAGGAGCTTAAAGCACAGTTTGCTAATGCGATGGTCGAAATAAGCGTGCAATAAGTTGTTCTCCCTTTCAAGAAATGAGAAGAGCGTCGGGTGCAGACCATACACCACAAGTGACGGCCCCAGTAAATCTGGTTAGTAGTGGTTCATAGTGATAGCTGATTTTTGGTAAATGATAGTTGTAATTAGTGACAACTGATAGAATACAACTGCATCATTTCATTGGCAGAAAACATTTACATTTTGTGGAGGCCGTCGTCACTTGTGGTGTATGGTCTGCACCCGACGCTCTTCTCGTTTTCGAGAGTATACATTGAATTGTCCCACGATAGATGTGGAGCAGGCATAGTCATGACGACTATTTTTGCCGTATCGTACAATGAGGTTACCTCAGGCTAGCGGGTCAGTCCGTGAGGAACTGAATGGATGTGTAGAAGCTGAAGGTGGGTGTTGAATGAATGTAGACACCGTCGATCGACGCACTGATGGAAAAGTGGTTATTAGAAACGGCTGCTCTGAGCAAAATGAAGCTCTGGTCACTTCTTAAGGATAGACTGCGAAATAAGAAAATCCGAACTTAACCTTCTCTACCCAAATCTGCCTTCTAACGCAACCTTTCAAGAGCTGCTTCCAGAAAACCCCAGGCTGCATGGTCTACAACGATTTCAATCTGTCCCGTGTCGGAGAGTGGGTGGAAGATGGTCGTGAGGGGGATATAATCGCGACACCGTCGTGCTTGATCCTGAATAAAGCCACGTCAGACATCGGTACTATAGTATGTATCCTTTGAAAATCTTCATCGAAATGGTTCTTTGTGCACTGCTTTTCCCCTAACCTTCAGGTATTCACTTGTGACCGCTACCGCGCATAACCTCTGCTCAGGAGAACAAGATGTGCGTCGAGCGCAGACCACACACCACATGTGGCGACGGTTGCAAAATTAATCTGGTAACTAGTGGATCATTTACATTCTGTCGAAGCGGCCGTCACTTGTGTTGTGTTGTCTGCATTTGACGAAGATCTGATTTTCGGAAACAGAGTATATGTCTGTGGCCTTGCCAGGGAACGTCATGAGGTCGGTTCGGCCATTTGCAAAGTGCTGTATGCCATTGTTCTTGAGACGCTAGGCTCAAAGCTGCCTTCCCTATCTGCCAAACGATTCTTTGAACGAGGGTAAGGTAGGGACGCCCGACGGTAGTCTCGCAGGCAAGAGGTCTTGGAAACGGTCTTCAGAGAGACTAAAGCTGAAAAGCTTCTCACTTCGATAATCTATCACCATTTGCCATTTGTTGCCTCAACGAAGAGTTTGCGAGCACTTTCTTGCAAGTTTGGGCACTATTTGCCCATACAGTGTAAAGGAGAAAACTTCCGTAACTCTGATCGGAACATCGTTTAGAATATACGGAAAAGCAGTTTCTAGCTCCCGTCTCAAGACGAATGCATGTGTATACACCTCATTGCAAATGGCCGAACCGTTCTTATGAACTTTCCTGGTTAGTAATAAAAACCTTGTAGTCTTTTCAAGGAAGTGCTTTTGCGGAAGCTTTCAAGCGGAAGGATTTCATGGTTGTCGCCGGCTATAATCGCCCTCAGCACTTCGAATAGTCAATGGGGCTCATTCCCACGGCGATCTATTTCTAGAGTTCCGAAAATCATCGCTTCAAATTATTCCTATCCATTCTTTCCAATTCATAGAAAGGCTTCCAATGACTGTGTAGAGATTCATTTTCCATTTTTCTTCGAGCGTACATAACCTCCCTTCAAAAGCGAGAAAGTGTCGGGTGCAGACCAAACACCACAACTGACGACGGCCTCCAAGTAAATCTGGTTAGAAGTTGTTCATAGTGATAGCTGATTTCTGGTAAATGATAGTTGTAATTAGTGACAATCGATAGAATACAACTGCAACAGGCTAATCATTTCATTGGCAGAAAACATTAACATTTTGTGAAGGCCGTCGTCACTTGTGGTGCATGGTCTGCACCCGACACTTTCTCGCTTTTTGAAGGGGAGGGTAATTGTTGTTCCTCCATTCAACAAACACTCATAATTACTCATTTTTTCACTCTTTTTTTTCTTTTACAAATGGGGCCAGCGCTATCTGAATTTTTTCTCAGGTTATTTCTCGCATTCGCGAGTGTTTTCGATTGAATAAATAAATTACAGGCGGTAAAACAAAATTATATCCATACCGAGGACAGGTTTTTCAAACTTCAAGGAAAACGAGACATTCAAAAGTGGAGTTCCAGAATACGGCAGACCTTTTTGAAAGCCCTACTAATAATCTCTTGTTCTACTTTCTTTTCAACATCCATTTTTCTTTCTCGAGCTGGGATAAGTCATTATGCCAGAGAACC
>MU870153.1:0-13601 GCA_036418205.1 Ostertagia ostertagi | reverse complement strand
CAAAGCATAAGGGACATTGTTGGGACACCATGTGATCTCACTTTTTTTGTAGTTGATCTGTAACCTACGCGACCTGCTAGATTTTGACCAGAGATCTGGCGGGCCAGTACGGTATATAAGTGTACAGTTTCATTGTAGTTCAGTTCAATGTCTTCTAATAAATATTCTGTTACTGACCGTCTTCCGAAGGACACAACACATTTATTCTTTGAAATCACTTTATTATATGAATCACAATTTAGTGTGTTGATTTGCTTGTAAGTTTGTCTGTGTGCTTGTCCGCAAAATGAAATGAGTGATAAGGCAGTTAATGGAATAAGCAAGCCGCTAACAAATCTACTTAGCTCGCAGGGCTTGCCTATCAATGTTTTGTAATGGCATGATTGTGATAACACCTCAACGGCTATATAAACACCTACGAGCACACTTTTGGTCATTCCTCAAGGTGCTGCAGTGGCAGCTGGAGAGCAATGGAGGAGGGAAGCAAAGATTACGCAGAGGAGGTACGGCGATTGCCGAGGACCAAGCTGATTTTTTCAAAGTAGAAGTTGTGCAAGAATATCTGTCAGAGGATCAATTCCAGCTTTCCTTGACAGATATTTCATTCCTTTTCTGGTATCCACAGGCCCGCTCAGAAATAATTGAATATATCTCTATGTTCCATGTACTTGCCCCCTCCAATGCCGGAGAAGATTCTGCGAAAGCGCTCCATATCCTGAAAGACTTTCCTGATTAGAAGGAGATAACCCAAGATGCAAAATTTTGTGATCAGCCAAGATCGATCCCTTAGATGATCCATTTTTCGTTTTATCTATTTAAAGGCTATTTTAGGAAAAGCCCTCCATATCCTGGGAGAGCTTTCTTATGCTTTTGACCAGCGTTTGTGATAACATCACAATAGTTAACGATCCGTCGAGAACCCGTTGAGCTCGTACCGTGCACCGTGCTAACAAACCAAAACATTCTGATAACGTCGGGGCAGAAGAGTCTTATGGAAACTGTTGGTACAAAAATATGCTCTTCAATTTCACTTCTGCAAAGTGTAGGTAATTCCGCTCTATATGTGTAGAGGAGTGACCTTTCTTTTTCTATGTAGTACCATGAGTATAATTATTACAAAGAATTCGTGCGACGTTTCTCGGGGGGGGGGGAAGGGTAAAGTATTGAAAATAGCACAGCACGCTAGTGGACTCTATCTAGGAAATAAATGAATAATGAGCATATAAATTGCACAAGGATACATCACAGATCATTTGAAGATTTATTTAAAAGTTCTGTTACAATTGTATAACTATAGAACTGTTGATTTGGCACCGCAGTTGACTATAGCATGCTCAATGAGAGTTGACATCTCTTTAGCTGTTGAAGCGAATTCCTTCAACTGAAAATAATGGTGTCCATACACACAAATATGAACGCTTAGCCCAGCAATTTTTCATGGTGAAAAACTGAAGTATGCTTTAGTGTTTTGAATTTTTGATTTCAAATTTTCAACTGCCATTACATCTGCACACATTCTTCCAGTGGCTTCTAATGAGTAATTTTCAGAAAATTCTAAAGATATCTCCAGTCGGGGCCATCTAATGACGTGTTATTATACAGTACAATGACCAATGGGTCTGCGAATGCTATGGTGTATACCTGGTCACAGTCCACATCAAGAATGGTGAAGACCACGGCGAATTTGCCGCCTATGTTCATTGCTTCCTCGTGAATCATGTCGTGGTTGTGGATGAGACCGCGTTCGTACGCATGCTGCTCAATCTAAATTATTTTGATCGCATGCAATAATAGTCAATTAGTGTCAAGGGTTGAGAAGAAGGGAAGGGGCAGGAGCAAAAATGGTCTTAGCTCTGCTTCGATGGTACTGTGTTGCTAACCGTGTATCCGACGGCACTCATGTAGATTGGATTCATTTTCGGATTGAAGTTGGCTTTAGTAACGACAATAGCCTGTGCATGCTCGACTTCACGTTTTCGCCCAGTGGCAGTACCAGTGGTACCGGTTGCTCCACCAGTACCAGTTGCCCCTCCAGTTCCAGTGGTACCGGTTGCTCCACCAGTACCAGTTGCCCCTCCAGTTCCAGTGGTACCGGTTGTTCCACCAGTGCCGGTTGTTCCACCAGTGCCGGTTGTTCCACCAGTGCCGGTTGTTCCTCCAGTTCCAGTTGTCCCAGACTTCGGAGCGCAGGCCTGTAACAGAGTACAATGTTATGTTATCATGCCGATATTCTTTTTCTAACAAATATTTTCAAAGTGTCATAGTTTGTTCCAACTGTTCATGAATTTTATATCCTCATATGTTCACAATCTGTGGCCCTAAATTATCATTAGCACACTTACCAGCGAGGTCGCGATGACACTGAGAATAATTAGCAAATGAACCATGGCGATTTGTTACGCAGCGACACGGTCAATAATTCGTTGCCTAGGTAGATAAATGTTAGTCAAACCCAATGATCAGATTATGATTTCAAACAACAGCGAGTATCCTGATCCGAAATCCTAACAACTCCGTCTTAGTTTTGCCTCACCAATATCGCTGGAGTCGCAACTTCAAACGTTAGGTTTTAAAACCAGGGGGAGTTTCTGAGTCCAAGAAACATTGTGCGAAAAGAAGATCATTCCACTCCACATCTTCAAAAGAATCTGCTAACAAAGACGTCTTCATGATGACGGCCCCTCTAATTTTTCACTATATTGCTTTAGAAATAATAAAGCATAAGAGTTATTATCAAACTTTTCTGTAGGTAATTTTGCCATTGATTCGTATAGGAACGAATTTACATGGGCCGCAGTGATTACAGGTGTGAATGAACCTCTGTGAGAGCAAACAAGTAGTACTGTTGGAGGTCGGCTGGTCGGCCGTTATTTATGCTCACCATTGCGGTTCAGAGTTTAGGAACAATGCCTCTGTGACGCTTCTCGCAGGTGTTTTCGTGATCAAATATATTAGCGAAGCAATTATCTAACGTTGGTACACAAAATGATTTTGTTTACCAACGTTTCAGAGAAAAAAATTGGAATAAATTTTATGGAATATCATGAAATATTTTCCGGAATGGTGGTTGCGGAATTTCATTATCCATGATGGCTTTCTTGGTATGTCCACACATTGTTGCGACACTGTTGCGAAGATGACTTTGGATTTGATTTGCAGCAATGAAGGGATTCAATCGACCTCTCACATGTTGGTTAGAGGCGGTTAGAAAATTTCAGTGCATACCAAAGCTCGCACTCCAAGATGCTGCATTCGCCGTGTAGCATTAGCATTGCTCCATCGTATTATTGCCTCCATGGGATCTCAAATAGCAGTTGCGAGAAAAAATGTAAAAGGTACAATCACGCAAAAGCTGAATTCTCCAAATTCTAAAGCCCCAGCTTCAATCATTCTGGAGAGGTAAACGTCCAAACATTTTCAGTAACAGCATGCGTATCACTGTCCATGCGGTGGTACAGTGTTGATCAGTTGTTGCTTGGGAGAGTGAAACTTGAATAAACAAAAGTGTTAAATGCGGACAAGATTTATAGGTTGAGCCAATATTCCTTATCAAGATCCTCATGCGAATTTCGGATAATCCCGAAATTATTCGGGATTATCCGAAATGCGCTCGCCACTCAACAGATGCCCATTTTCAAAAATTTCAATTTATCACGTCGATGTAGAGAGGACTGCATAGAAACCTATGTGAAAAAATGGAGCAGGTATTTATCCATGAAATCACCTTCGAGAAGCGTCACAAAGGCATTGTTCCTACGCTCTGAACCGCAGTGGTGAGCATAAATAACGGCCGACCAGCCGACCTCCAACAGTACTACTTGTTTGCTCTCACAGAGGTTCATTCACACCTGTAATCACTGCGGCCCATGTAAATTCGTTCCTATACGAATCAATGGCAAAATTGCCTACAGAAAAGTTTGATAATAACTCTTATGCTTTATTTCTGAAGCAATATAGTGAAAAATTAGAGGGGCCGTCATCATGAAGACGTCTTTGTTAGCAGATTCTTTTGAAGATTTGTGGAGTAAACGGAATGATCTTCTTTTCGTACAGTGTTTCTTGGACTCAGAAACTCCCCTGGTTTTCAAAACCTAACGTTTGAAGTTGCGACTCCAGCGATATTGGTGAGGCAAAATTAAGACTGGAGTTGTTAGGATTTCGGATCAGGAAAGTACTCGCTGTTGTTTGAAATCATAATCTGATCATTGGGTTTGACTAACATTTATCTACCTAGGCAACGAATTATTGACCGTGTCGCTGCGTAACAAATCGCCATGGTTCATTTGCTAATTATTCTCAGTGTCATCGCGACCTCGCTGGTAAGTGTGCTAATGATAATTTAGGGCCACAGATTGTGAACATATGAGGATATAAAATTCATGAACAGTTGGAACAAACTATGACACCTTGAAAATATTTGTTAGAAAAAGAATGATATCGGCATGATAACATAACATTGTACTCTGTTACAGGCCTGCGCTCCGAATTCTGGGACAACTGGAACTGGAGGAACAACCGGTACTGGTGGAACAACCGGTACCACTGGAACTGGAGGGGCAACTGGTACTGGTGGAGCAACCGGTACCACTGGAACTGGAGGGGCAACTGGTACTGGTGGAGCAACCGGTACCACTGGAACTGGAGGGGCAACTGGTACTGGTGGAGCAACCGGTACCACTGGTACTGCCACTGGGCGAAAACGTGAAGTTGAAGGAAATCGCTTCAACAGCTAAAGAGATGTCAACTCTCATTGAGCATGCTATAGTCAACTGCGGTGCCAAATCAACAGTTCTATAGTTATACATTTGTAACAGAACTTTTAAATAAATCTTCAAATGATCTGTGATGTATCCTTGTGCAATTTATATGCTCACCAGTTTTGCTTCGCCCGCTATCGCGCGCATCACACGGCAGGCTTTAGCGAAACTGGAGGACCCATGGAATATCAGCATGAGATACTCCATTAACCATCTCACTATTGACTGTGTTAGACCCTCCACAGTTTCACTGAAGCTCATCGAGAATACGCGTGATAACGTCTGGAGCTGAACTGGTATATTGATCACAACTGTAAACATCCAGCATTTTTCTTGAATTAAGATAATTTAGCGGTGAATAGGATTTTGTGTCAGTCTCAAAATGAAAACGAAATATGCCTATTTACATAAGTGAGGAGCTAATGCTTATCATTCATTTACATTCACCATTATTTAGAACCCCGAAAGGATTAGCGGTTTAATGAGTTTGGGTTTTCTTGATAGTGCGTCAGAAATGAACTTATCATTTGCTGAAGTTTAGGTTTATGCATTCTATTAAGCAAGCACACAATTTGTAGTGGAACGCTCCAGTGTCAACGCTTTGTAACGGAATCGACGACTGCAGCGTTCTGGCGCACCTTATCGGCCCTTATCAATCGTTATCAGTTTCTGGCACCCACCAACAATGTCCCCGTCCCACCCCACATAACACTTGTAAGTATGGTTGCTCTGGTGTCAACGCGAGCCAGGCAACGGAATCGACGACTTCAGCGTTCTGGCGCGCCTTATCGGCCCTTATCAATCGTTATCAGTTTCTGGCACCCACCAACAATGTCCCCGTCCCACCCCACATAACACTTGTAAGTATGGTTGCTCTGGTGTCAACGCGAGCCAGGCAACGGAAAGGCGGAATCGACGATTATGCCAGCAGTATCTGGCGCAACTTTTCGGGCCCTTAAGTGCAATATGCCGTATCAATGATTGATGCATCCTACAGACCAGATGTGACAACACTGTCCCACCCATCATTCTTTGCTATTTCAGACGTTTGTCCCGCTTGTGGCGGGGTTCCGCTTATGCTGATGTGCTCGCATCGCCACTTCCGATTAAGCATGGTCGCTGATTAAAAGGCATGCCCCAGGATCGCACTGGTGTGGCTCTTGCACACGAATGTGAATGTATCGGTGCCAAGTGGGCCGGCAGTGAAGAAAAAAGGAAAAGAATCCGTCGAAAACGCTCAGGTTGAGGGCTCACTCACCTTCCTAATTGGCTGTGCTAAAGGAACGAGAGACTAAGCGCGAAGAGGAGAGTATGGGGCGAGAGAGCGCATCAGATGAGAGAGCACCAGACAACGGCCTGATAAGAGAGCTCGTTCGCTGCAGCTCGAGCAGCTTACTTTGCAAGCCCAAAGCGTTCTTGTCGGTCGAATTCCGTGCACGTGAACGCCACATTTGTGATTGTCCCCTAGGGTTCTATACTTCTGACCGAAGATCTGATTCACACGACCTCTGCCTGGGTTGTGATGTTAACCAACTTCAAGTCTGCGTGCAACGTATCGAGCCAGCGCTGTTTCGGGCGCCCCTTGGGCCGCTTTCCGTGCACGTCTATGTTGAGGCCGATCTTGCGAACACTGTCATCATTTCCGCGAAGAACGTGGCCAAACCAACGAAGCCGAGCTTCGCGCATTTTTATCAGCAATGGGAGCTACACCAAAGCGTTCTCGTATGACATCGTTCCGGACGCGATCTAATCGCGTGACACCAGCCGTCCAGCGCAGCATCTTCGTCTCCATTACACCGAGGCGAGTTTCAGTGTCCCTGGTCGCTGGCCAGCACTCAGCGCCGTACAATGCCACTGGTCTTATGACTGTCCTATAGATCTTCGATTTTAGGCGTTCTGGGATTTTCTTGTCACAGAGAACTCCCGTCATAGAACGCCACTTGGACCAAGCCGCACTCACACGCGAGTTCACCTCAGTACTCATACTGCCATCAGACGCAATTGCTGATCCAAGGTACTTGAATGTCGTTGCACGTGTCAGCTCTACTCCATTTATTTTGATAGAACCGCACTCGCTCGTGTCGGTTGTCAGGTACTCAGTCTTCCTAACGTTCAACCTGAGTCCGAACATCGCTAGGCGATCGCACCAAGCTTGCGCTTGTTGTTCGAGTACGTTTTTGTCTTCGCAGGCGAGGCATTCAGGTGTCGATCAGCATTAGAGAAGCGGTCCAGTTTGGGGGAGGCTTGGTTTCGGGCCGCGAAATTCTTGACCCGAGCCGCTGTCGGTATTCGCTCACTCGTTGAAGGAGGTTTAATCGCTCCGCGCGGAGCACGCGGACACAAGCCACAGAGCGCAAAATAGCCCGCAGACGCGGCACAACCTAATAGTGTTCTGGATACGCAGGCCGGAGCGCGTACATGCGAGAGAATGCTGTCAGTAGTCCCGGACATGAACGCGAGGTAAGCTACCGTCGTCAGCATAGAGAAGCGTCCATGGTGAGCCGGTTTCTGAAGATCTCTTGAGATGGCATCCATGACGACAACAAAAAGAAGTGGGGAAGCGCAGAGCCCTGATGTACCCCAACAGAGATGGGGAATTCCTGTCGAACGCCAGCTGACGTTTGCACTCGGCTCTTTGGGCTTGAGTAAAGCATGCGAACCCACTCGATAAGCTCTTCGGGGACGCCATGTTGTCGTAAGGCGTACCATATTACTTCACGTGGAACGCGATCAAAAGCCTTCTCCAAGTCTAGAAAGGCAAAATGCACCGGCTTTTGTTTTTCACGGTGTTTTTCTAGCAGAAGACGAGCGGCGGCGTGTATGGCATCAATGGTGCCGCAGCCAGTCACGAAGCCGCATTGGTTCACGGTAAGCTGGACTATGTCACGAATACGGCGATCTACAATTCGTTCGAATACCTTCATGCTGTGGGAGAGCAGACGAATTGGTCGGTAGCTCGTGCAATCTGCAGGACTCCCCTTTTTCTTCCAAATCGGGATCGTCGTACTCTGTTGCCAACTCTCCGGCACTTTCTTTTCTGCGACGACTTGGTTGAAGAAGTTCGTCAGCCACTCTGCTGGATTCCAGCACTGTGACTTCCACAGATCGGCCGCCAAGTCGTCGGGACCCGTTGCTTTACCTGTCTTCATCTTCTTCAAAGCCGCCTCTGTTTCGCTCACAGTTATCTTCGAGACAGGGCCGTGGACCGGAGGAGCAGAAGGTATTGGCGGGTGTGAGAATTCCACTGTCGAGATTTTCTCGAAGTAGTCGTGCCACCGCTTCACAGCCCTCTTGCGGTCCATTACGAGTCGCCCGTTCTCGTCATTGATGCCAAAGAACTTCTCGATATCTTCGGTCTGGCGATGGCGAGCCTTGGCTAGTTTGTAAATATAGCGTTCGCCGTCGCGCGTCTCGAGCTTCTCGCTAACGCCATCGAGATGAACTGCTCTAGCAACAGCCACAGCTTTCTTTGCTGCCTTCTTCGCGCTCTGATAGTTGTTCCAGTTATCGCTTGACTTGTCACCGAGAAACACTTGGTAGAGCCTTTTCTTCTCCCGTACTTTTTCTCTGACAGTGTCGGTCCACAGCCATGTCTGCTTGTCGATTTTCCGCCGTCCAGGCTTCGTAATGCCAAGCTCGGAGCGAGCAACACGAACTATCGCTTCTGTGGCACACAATTCCATGTTTCGTCGACGGTCGTTACTGGCGGTAGCCGAATGCGACTGAACAGAGCGGATTCCTTTTCTTTCAATCGCCACCACTTGATCCTTGCAGGCCCACACCGTTCGGCTTTCTTGGTCCTTGGAGGGGCAATCTTTAATGTGCAAATCAGTGGTCGATGTTGCGTAGCGACTGTCTCGTACGGCACTGTCTTCGCGTCCGTCACTAGCCCTCGATCACGTTGCCTCACAAGAACGAAATCAATCTGAGTTCTGGTCGATTACCGCTGGCCAAACCTCACTTAGCCAATCGTTATTATTGTGATGTAGTTCACGTCGGTGACGATACGTTCATTTTCTTCGTTCACGATGAGTGAGATGTGAGAGCCTTGGTATATCAAGTAATTCGCTCACCAAGACGGGCGGTTCGGACGCAAACCAAACCCACCATTGACACAGCTATAACCATCTTTCGCAGATCCAACGTGTCCATTAAGGTCACCTGCGACAATGATAGCGTCCTCCGATGGTACCTCAGCGGTTTTCTCATCTAACAGGGCCCAGAACTCGTCCTTGGCTCGTTCGGAGCAGCCAGTCTGTGGAGCGTAAGCAGAAAAGATGTGGTATTGACGCTGCTCCATAGCAACAACGATCTTCATCAAGCGGTCATCGTAACGTTCGACATTCGCAATAGAATCGCGGAAACGTTCAGAGACAACCACACCGACGCCGCTGGTTGTCCTGGGACTGCCACAGAGAACGACTTTGAAGCCGCGGCCAATGTCCCTCGACTTACAGCAGGACCACCTCGTTTCCTGCACGGCACAGAAATCAATTCTTCTTCGCTCCAGTGCTTCTACCAACTCGCACGAGCGACCTGTCAATGTGCCAACATTCAATGTTGCAACGCGAACCTTCCATACGTTGCGGAACTTTTGGACTAGCCTAGTTGCCCCCCGATGCCGTCCTTGCACCGGAGACCCTCGCATACTTTTCACACTCGCCGGGCTTTGCGAGTGCGCGTCGGCTCCCGCGGACGCCGTAGCATTATCTCGATACTCATATAGCGACATTGACATTTGTGATGTGACGTGGGTGTTCGTAGGCCGGCCTGTCACGGGGGCCTGTCGCCTGCATTCGAATGTCCGTGGTCGGCTCAGCTCACAAAAGTGAGCAGTTTCCAGTGGCACCACTTGGAGGAACGGACACCACCACCACATAACACTTGTAAGTATGGTTGCTCTGGTGTCAACGCGAGCCAGGCAACGGAATCGACGACTTTTGCGTTCTAGCGCATCTTATCAGCCATTATCAGTTGCTATCGCTTCCAATCATGTACCACCAATGTCCCGGGACCGCCCCACATAAGACTTGTAAGTATAGACGCTCTTTACCAATATGAACGGCAAAACGAAATTGGCGATGCTCGCTTTCTAGCCCCTCTTATCAGCTATTATCAGTCGTTATCAGTTCCTATCACGTACCACTTGTGTCCCCATCCCACCCCCTATAACATATGTAAGAACCACTGCGCTATCGTTACTGTGACTCGAGCTATGAATTTCCGGTCAAACACACACACACACACACACACACGGACACACCAACAGACACACGCTAGCCGCTTATATACATATATAGTAGGATGGACTTTGATTTCATTCATTTATTGACTATTTTTATTTGTTGAATAGCTTACTGACTTCGTTGTTTTGTTATTCTGAAGAAATGTGGAAATTCGAAGGAGTATTTCGCTAGCGAAATGGCGCTCGTCTGTCCACCTTCTTTTGTGGAAACTAAACCGCTATTATCTATGTATAAGATTTTAGGGCCTATAACCGTCGAATTTAATCACAACTGCGTAATGAAAATTGGGAACTCGCCTGCTCATGGGCAGATAACTGCTACTGATTCTGAAGATACTTAAAGATCCCCTGGAGTATTATTAATAATCGTAGTTAATAGTGAATCAACAAGAGCTCCCATGGCGTTTTTTTGGAGATCTTTTCGCATAATCTGGTAGTAAAGGTGGCCCATGGCAAGAGCGCTTATTGCAACGATTTTTGCACGTTGTAGGGTCTCATGGACTCGTGGGCCACAAAACTGAGACTCACTTTAACTGAGCGGAACTCTACAGGCCGATCTAGTGATGAAAAATGGTCCACGGTTCAATTCAAGTAGCAGCCTCTAGATTTGCTCCAAATAGCGTCAGCGCCATTAACAGCTGTCATGTTCATTACCATTATTGGGATGAAAGTGAATAAGCTCTAGCAAATCGAAGGAAATACTTGGGGGACTTATCGGATTGTTCTCTTCTTCACAAGAACCGGTATAGGAAACTCTATGAAAGTTTAATTGGCATAATTGTGGCAATGCGATAAAAATAAAATTGTAATTCAAAATTTTATAATCTATTAGGTTGTCTCAAAGTAGTGTCGCTTTTTTTCAACCAAAAAATTTTCATCTAAATCCCCATGCTTTTACATCGAGTCATATACCATTCGAAAGAGAATTGTCTGCTCTACAAGATGCTATGTTCCTCTTCCACCTCTGTTCAGGGGTTTTCCAAATTTTAGGTCTGCAAAATGGGAGGTCCAGCCGATTCTCCTGAATGTTGTATGAAGTGGATGTAGAAGCTTAAGGATTCAGAAGAAAACTTTCTGTTTGAAAAAAGCACACTACTTATGAGACAATCTAATACTTTACACAATGGTTTTTAACTTCGTAAATGTACCATTATGGGGGTCGAAACAAAGAGGTGTTCTAGTCTCCGATATTTCAAGAAAATTCCAAGAAAACCCTTACTTTCTTCCCCTATTTTCTGCCAAATTGTGACTGATATTGCAGCTATTACAGCATATGAAATAAGAATTTTCGGATCGCAGCTCGAGGTTCAATCTTCCCCAGTCCCATCTTGGTTTATTAAACAACGCCTGCGGGCATAGTCTCAAGTAAACTTCGCCGGGGTTTTTCCATAACCAATGAGTTTTGGACGATGCACATTAAACAAATGCTGCAAGTGGCCGGAGGGTCTTGCTCGGCGGTGCCCGAACGCAACGTTTAGCTCACACGCTCCTTCTGCTCAATAACTTTTTGGATGACTGGTTTTTTTGTATGAATTTGGCTCAGATTCAGCCGTAGGCCTTCACCATTATTGAAAAAGTCAGCCGCAAACTCTCCCGGAAACGCGAAATTCACGTTGTGTTTGTGGACGAGGGGATCTGGGGCGGGGTCTAGGCGGCATTCTCACATCCCGTCCACGCTCTTAACGCAATGTCTGTATTCGGTAGCTCTAAACTCGGTAGCGGTGAAGGTTTCATAGTCGCCGTGAGCCGGTCCAGAACCTGGGGTTCGTTCCCCATTGGTTCATATTATCATGATTCTATAGGTATTATTGTGTCCATTACATCGCCGTGACATACAACAACACCTGAATACTGCCATTTGATTTTACTTCCTACTGTTTTTATGTAGTCTTTGAAAGTGCCTTGCTGATGACGTCGTTTCACTTGACATATGGCTAATCCTACGCCTTTCAGCGCCTTAATTCACCAGCGCCATAATGGCGATTGCGTGAGCGTTTGCTATTATCTCTGGCCACGAGGGATACACGCTGTAATTCATTTCTTTATTCTCCATTGTGGTGCCTTTGCGGCAAGCATTCTATTATTCAAAACACCCTGATTCAATTCACAGTTGCTAATTTGCTTAATTTTGGAGAATGCCTTCATGCGTATTGATATGAGCTAATTCTAATTATACTTGAAATTTTACTGGGCGCTATCGCAAGTTACGGGGCACCCTCTAAAACGAAGCCCAAGTGGGGCAGAAATTCCGAGAGAACAGAAAATCGCTCACGCTCCCTGGAGCCCTCCGCCCTCCCCCTTGCCTTTAGGCTTACTCCAGTTCTCAACAATGAGTTATACGATTACGCTTTTCAAATGCATTACAATCGCAATGCCCCCGTATCTTGCGATAGCTCTTACTGTTTTCATACGCGGACAAGCGCCTTGCTTAGAAACTCAGCTCAGGGTCAGTACAATTAATGGCCGGCGTCTGTCCAACATCCCTCATTGCAGGTGGGTTAAAGGCAAACTCCGGGATTGAACAGGTGCTATCAGCGCTTTGTAGTGATAGCTTAGCTGCGGAACGACCTGAAAGTGGAAGGAAAGCAAGAGAAATCTTTGGGAACGCTGAAATTAAGGCCTTAACCTTCAATAAGGTCGGATGTGGTACGATGGCGAGACAGGGCGGTCAAAGAAGACAAAATACGCGAGAGAGCACGCGAGCACGCTGATCTCACCACCTCTCGCGGTGGGTGGGAAGCGTTGGGGTCGATGGTTGCAGGCCCGTAAGGATTAGCGCCCTAACCGCGCAATTTTCGCGACGAAGCTGGAGTGATCTAGGTAGGTACGGACCTTACAATTTCCCTCGTGGTATCCCTCCTACTAGTCGGGCTAATCCCGGGGTTTGCCTTTAAGTGTGTGAAATCTTATAAATGGGAAAGTCGCTCTCGTAGTTCTTGGACGGAGGGAGGGGAGGGGGGTAGCAGATATGCTGAGATACGAACACATGTCGACTTCTTTACCTATTCATTTAACCTTTGAATTTGGGCACAACGTTGTTAACAACACTCAAAGCTACCAGCTAGGGCGGAGAGGAAACGGTTTTGGAACTGGATAAACAAAACCAAAAAATGTAGAAACTCTTCAATCCATTCTTTATATTCGTTTTGGAACGCAATCAGTTGATCAATCCGCGCTCAATTCCAAGGCTGTCCTAGAACATGCATAGTTTCTTCAGGAGATGTTAATCAAAGGTTTTGCAACGGTTCCACGTGGTCGAAGGGGAAACGACTTGTTTTGAAGAAAGGAGGTCTGTCCTAGGCTAAAGGGAACTTCTAACAAGTTCAACGAGGGAGTGCTGAATTGGGCGGGATCACGCAGTATTCGCTATATCTTAAGCTGTAAATAATTCTCGGTCGGTGGCAATTTGCAGGAGTTCAGAGGCGGAGCGCGGAGAGGGGAGGAGGTTGGAGTATGCCAAATGATAACAGGTTTGGGCAATATAGACACCTTTGACCGTTCGAGAATGGGGCAGCTGTTGGAGGTAGTGAAACGCGTGGGACACCTTCCAGGATTGTCATCAGGTTTCAAAAATTCTCACAGCGTGACGGTTACCATTT
>MU870152.1:0-15086 GCA_036418205.1 Ostertagia ostertagi | reverse complement strand
AAGACAAGCGCTGACGCCGTGAAAGACGTAATTTAGCTTCCCTTACACGCGTTGAGTAGAACTCGCAAGGTTACGCCGTGCGCTCGATCTTGATTTGATCTGGTATTTTCGATGTGAACTATGTATTGGTCTAAACTAAGGTTGAGCATACTATTCAGATTGCCGCAATGAATCACCCGTGATAAGGAGGAGCTTATTTGATTGAACCCACCCATTAGTGTTCAGCCACGTTCGTTTCGCTCTTGATCTCTCCCGTTCGTAATATCTGTTGAGGAGTACCTAAGAAAATAATTTGATTTTACATTATAGTTATCCCTTACATTTCCTAGAAAAGTCACTTATTAACATTTAACCATTATTAACATTTTCATTTCCGGTCATTATGCTGTAATGCTAAAATTTGCTGAGACTGGATTTTGACAAATTTCTCTAGCTAGCGAGATTGTAGGATTAACGTCCCAAAGTTTCGTCCTTCTTCCAAGACAATCGCGATGGCTGGAGCGCAGTGCGGTTTTGACTACGTCACTTGAAATCATCTGTGAACCAGTCCTCTCAGCGGGTTGGGGGGGGGGGAAAGAGGAGAAGGGTTAGGTGTGGTTAGGACCTCCGTTCAACGTCCTTCCACCAATCACGCTCAATGACATCGTCAAACTCGCTCCGCCCCCTGACCGTCGTGTTCACTGCTTTAAAAGGTCCGGACCAGCAGAAAAAGAATGCCATTCTTGCCATCTTTCTGGTAGATTTTTGCGCCTTATGATAGCTTCAACTACTGACCCCGCTGACCCAGGCGAAGTAGCAAAATCAAGAATAGAGGCGACTTCATATGAAAATAGAAACTGAAGGCTATTCATTTGTTAGGTTCAAATCAAGTTCTAAGCCTATCGCTCGAATGCTGTCAAACTTTTGCCACCACAATATGATAAGCGGTGATTTCTTGAACGCACTATTGATTCACTACGGAAGTCGAGCCTTCGGAAAACAACGTCTCAGGTTTCTGACCCCTACCTCCAAGCACGCCTGCTTATTTTTCTATCTATTTACTCTAACTATAAATTCTGGGATTATGTAGTGATTACGATTTCCTATGGGGTGATTGAGCGACGAAGTTTGATCAACCAATGAGGTGCTGAGGTGCCACCCAGTCAGACCAGAACGGCAATTGGTTCCAGGTTAGCGTACGCGATCCCTTTGCATAATGTCTATCTCTTCTCGCAGCGGCTTAGCAGCTATAAGCGTAACAAAATTACAACAAGCTCATTTATGTAGCACTAATTTGCTGATGGGTTGCGACTTTCCCATTTCCAGATCATAAAGCAAATAAGAGAGATGATCAGCGCCATCTCCGTTGCCAGCCACCTAAAGCTCTCTACAGAAAGGCATGGGTGGTGTGTCATCCAATAAACATATGCTGATATTTAATACGATGTAAAATACTGCGTCAAGCCAGAGGTTGACGCATCTGTGAAGTTATGAAAGAGCTAGAAAGAAAGCAGCTGTAATCCATATGTTCTGTTTGCCGAGTGCTTTAGCAAGACTAGTTACAGCTCGTTGAAATCGAAGGCTGTAGGCGGCTGGCAGCGGCGGCGGCGGTGATCATCGTCGGTGCGATACTCAACTAAAGCCGAACCCAGCCTTAACCCGGCATCAAGGATCACTATTACCTGTGCTGTGCTCAATTTGTTAGGAATCTTAGCCGTACAAGTAACATAGTGGAGTTAGTTACTGGTAGAGAATACTAATTCGACAACGTTGTGGCGATATGCATCCGGAATGCGAGTACCGGGCAGAGTTCTCAGTCTGGACGTCACCCAGCACCTTTGTTCTGGCTGTTCTTTGAATGGGCTTTGTCTTGGCCCTCAAACGATACTCAAGTCCACCCGAATGATAGGCGCGCTGTAGGGGAGAGGAGTGCAGGGGCAGGGCCTCCGCAGAAAAAATAAACAGTGTTATCGCCAGTTTTGCAGAAGCCCCAAAGCGTCGACCACTGAATCGAAAGGTTCCAGACCTTTTTAGACAATCTTGCATTGAACTGCCCTTTTTTCAGATTTGTGACCAACCCGCAATCAATCAGCTTGGACCACCCACATGATAACATTTTTGACCTTTCAATCTCGTAGCCCTCAATGGCGGGACTATCGATCGTCGATGCGGGTGGCGCGCACTTTTCCCAACGGCCCACGGCCACACATTCAGAAAAACCTCCCGTCTCGTTTCCACCTTTCTTGAATACGAGGCCATTGGCGCATCTCAAAAACACCGTCCAGCCAATGTTATGTGTCATAGAGGCTGAGCTCAGCGCAATAGGCGGAAGGGGAAGTCAGACTATGCTAGCATATTCGATCTATCTATCCATCATCTCAATACACTTCACTTTCATTTCGCGACGGTCTTTTCTGTCATCGTCCAGTTCTCAGTGCGAGTTGCAGAACGTGTATTTCTTATCGCTTTTCTCATCGTAATATTTGCTCCGCAATCATAAGTGCAAGACCTTATAGGTCGCCGCAAACATTCGACTTTTTTGAGGAAAAAGTTATCAGCGACTATTTTCTGCTGCTGCTACTACTAATAATACGTGTGTGGCTCATGACGTTCCTCTTTCGAATCCTTTTGCCGTTTCGCAATCCTCTCAGGCAGCATTGCGACGCCTTGAGCACGTCTTTCGGGGTTTTGAGTCGAGTAAAAGTCGCTCGACAAAAAGGCTCCACTGGCGGCGAATGGCACACGCGGCTGTCGGATGGTGGCTATCCAACCACCACTCCAATCACCACATGCTATGCATAAAAGTATCTCGCTGTCGACAAACGTCATCCTCCTCAATTCGCAGCCGTTTCGTATACTCCAATAGTGTTTGTTTCAGTCGACATGTCCGAGGCCTGGGTTACACTCGCCACTCACGACGGCTATGCTCAAGGAGCGCTGGTTTTAGCTCATTCGCTTAAAGCAGTTGGAACCACAAAGAAACTTCACTGCATGCTCACAAACACGGTATGTCATATTGTCAGAGATCCAATTTCTATTGATTTTTTTGTTTCGAAAAAGCTCCAGTCCTTTGAGAACATCATATCAACTTTTCTCTGCGATTTACACTGCAAGAAGCTATTAGCGAAGCAACTGAAGTGATCGAAGACCACCCATCACGTTTGTATGCGACTGGGAAAACATCCGTGTGGGCTACTACTTGGTTTTTTGAGTCTAGACACTTTTCTTTAAGACACGCCAAAGGTTCTAGTTTGAAAAGGTTCTAGTTTCGAGACGAACTTGAGGAATTTCAAGTCATCGCTTTCCGCTCTTGAAGCCCACACAGCGGTGATCGCAACACGAATAAGACTCGAAAGTTGAATTGAACTTGAGTTTCCGGATTCTGTAGCTACAAATGGGAAAATGGATTTGCGAAGTTCGGCTGAACTTTTGTTTTCAGTTAGACAATTAACTGGGTCTTTTAGGTGTCTCCTAGCCTCCGTGACGAATTAGCAGCGCAGTTCGATGAAGTGACGTACGTAGATGTCTTGGATAGTAACGATCAGGTGCTGTGATTTTTGAAGTGCTTTTCCTTTACACTACGTTGTTTGTTATCATACTTGCACTCGATATGTTTTCTCGTACAACTTTGAGTAATAGGGTCTCCTCACGACTGCACTTTTCTGTTGTCGGTGCCCTTGTACTTTTTTTGGAGGGATGTTACGCTGTTAGCGGAATCTCCCAAAAGCCCTATCAGACGAGCAACATAAAAGCCCTTTTGAGGACAGCCTGGGAATTCCTGGGCCAGGCAAGATTCAAACCAGTTCATTTGTAAGTCACATCATGGGAAAACGTTCCGCAAATCAGGCCCCCGGAAACTGTACCTTAGCCTTCCGCGGTTCCGCCTAGTCGATCCTTTTTTGCGAAGCATGTGAAAGGAAGGGATTACGATAAAGAGAGAGCGCTTTGGGTAAGTATATGCGCTACACGAAGCAGTAGCTTGGCTGCCAAGAAAGTGAGGTGTGGCGCTTTCACGACGAAAAGTGCGCTGGTTGCTGAGCAGGACTTCGAAAAGCGCTCCGCCCCAAAGCGATCCGCCCACTAGTTTAGTTGGTGATTTGGACGAGCTGTGTTGCCAGCAGCGGCACAACTGGAGCAACTCGACTGGAGCATGGTTTGGCATGGTGCCACCAAACGCGTTGCGGTGAACTCGTTCATACGTCCGCTTTCTGAGCTGTTACCTGTTTTGAGCGAAATCAACGGCCAAAAAGGGGTCCCGTTTTGCGTTTTCTTGACGGATTTCTCTGCTTTTTTCGCTACTGGCGTACCATTGAGCGCCTCATTCCCCTCTAATCCCTTTCAAAACCTATCGTAATCGCTGCCTTTAAAAAATCTCAAAAGTGATATCAGGTCAACCGGTCTCGGCTAGCAGCTGCTATCAAAATGTCTTCATAGTGTTTTTCTGTGATTGCTCCTGGATTTGCAGTTTTATGGATGTATTGTATCTTCAGGAAAACCTTGCTCTGATCCAACGACCCGATCTTGGTTGTACGTTCACAAAACTTCACTGCTGGCGATTGACGCAATACACCAAGGCTGTGTTCTTGGACGCCGATACAATGGTGAGTCGAGGCGCACCTTCATTTCGAACTTTGAATTTTTTGAGGTGATACTCGTATCTTGCTTCAGAAGAACTGAAGCAGTTCCAGCTTGTATCGTGGAGCTGTTTCAAACTCGAGTAATGTTTGAAAAAGGCATAATGCCCGTAGCAAAACCTTGCACACCGTTTGGATAATGTATAGTGAAACATCTACCAAAAAACTGGGCACTGTTACAGGATCCCGCATGAAATCGCTCCGTTGTTGGTTTCACTGAACCTCGCACTAATTTTTTTGCATCTCTAGCGTAAACCCGTCACAGCCCATGTGAGGTGGTGCCACTTCCCCTCGAGCCTAGGCACTACCGTGGTCTCCAATGAATGGTCCTTCCTTGCGATGCTCCTTCACTATCGCTCGATTCGCGTCACCATCCGTATCTGGATCACTCCCCAGAAAATCCTTTCGTTTATCGATGCTTCCTATTGACGGTCCACGAAATGTTCTGCATCCTCATCGGAACTCAGGAAACTGGTCTTCTTCACCTTCAATCGGAGACTTTTTCTGACGACCGGCTTTATGTGTTCCGTCACCATATGTCCAGAAGAAGATTAGGGTTCCGAATGCTTCGGTTCTCTGAACGTCAACGGTAGCACTCCTTGTCATCATGGAGAACCAACGATTTGTTACCTTCATCACCAGTGTAGCGATAGATGTAGTACTTGTTGTAGAATTTTCAGGCATAAACTCTGGGGGTCTCCGTGAGACATGAATCGTCAGGAAGGTTCGTGTCAACTGTGGGTCCTTACAGTTCACTGCATCGTTTTAAGCTGATCCTCTCGAATCTGGGACATTCAATAGCTTTGTTCTCAGCATTCAGCAGCTGTGTTGATCGAGGAGCCTGTACTCACTTTAGCCCGTACTCTCCCAGCACCCTCAATGTTTAGCCGGTGCTCTGAATGCTTGCCAGTCTTCATCTTCCCTTTGTGTTGACGGACCGTGTCCTATTTTTAGTGTGATGGGGCCAGCCGATACTTCTATTAACCCACCTCCTCTTGAATAGCGTTGATTTTTCGAAAGAGATGTCGCTAGTCCTCACTCCTTGCACTGCCGCAGTGTAGCGAAGTGTGTAAAGGGTTATAACTGCGTAAATAAGCTAGTTGATGATGTTCCCGCTAGTACAATGTTTGGCAGCTCGTCCGTTCGGCGTCATATGCTTCCCATTTGTGGTTCTTGTGCACAGCCTTTCTCACCTTTGTTTACGTTATAAAAGAAATGTGAACGATCGGTCGGAAAGCAGGGACAACGCTGAGCTGAGCCGGGAACGTGACTACTTGAACTCGCCCCTGTGTTCTCTTCTGAGAAAGGCTAGAGCACAGACGACCAGAGAACGGCGCCTGGCTCGGCTCCAAATCTCAAGCAGAAGGTGAGAGCCCTAGGACTAAGCCTTGGAGGGAGGAGGGACTCCTGGAGTGGGTGAGCCAATCATATTGTGGCAAAGTTTGAATGCATCAGATCACAGTAATCATAAGCCGCTGTTAAGGCGAGAGAGCGCAGGCGAAGCATCAATTCGAAGCGGTTTAAAGGACCGAGTTCAAGTTGTCCGCAGACCGAGCCGGGAGTATTTTGAGGAGTTTCTGCCGCCGTCATGAAAAGTGCTTCTGAACTTGTCCGCGCACAAAGCCGATTGCTATTACTCAGGAGGAGTCATTGCACTTAGGATAATTAGGCCTTTAGGAGGTGGTGACGGGAATTTTTAATGCGCATTCCCAAATAGGTTACGAAGTGAGATCTCAAAAGCAACCTCGTGGTTATACAGATGGAAATCAAAGGTCGTCGCCGCCGGTAATGTGTTGATGCATGGAGTCGGAGTAATTAATTAAGCAAATATTGATAAGATACGCCCGTGCTTACCGTCGTGTACTCAAGTTTGCATTGGTTTCGATGACGTCATGGCCAGGCGTTCTCCCTGAAAAATTGGGTTGAGCGCTGGAGGGATAAATGGGAACACAAACCATAGGATTAAACAGCCTATAATCATCAATGGCTCGTATTTGAGTCCTGATAATTTTGTAGTCGTGCGCTGTATAACAAATATTCTGGAGACAACTGCAAAGTTTCTGTATGTGAAGCAGAACACTTCTTCTTTCGCTGTCTCGTTGTTCATTATCCCGATCGATAAGCACTTTTTGTGGGCCCGGTATCGTTTGTCCGTGAAATTTGAATCTCATGTCTCGATGTCTCAAATCCAGTGTTTCTAAACGATAATATAAATATCAGTGTAATCTCCACTAGCAGCAGGTATCCGCTATCACATGTTTATAGTTTCACTCCAATCGGCGCGGCTCCCGTAAGGGCAGCTTTATCCTTGGCTGAGGCAAACACATGCCTGAAGAAGGTGTTATACACCGAAATATCGCGGAAGTTTCCAAAGGAATTCTTTTAAATTTTTGGCTTTTTTTGGAGTATTTGGACTTTTGTGAACTTTTGGAATTCTTTTGGAAAAACTTTTGGAGCTTCTCTGTGTTATACAAATAATTCAATTGTTAAGCTTTGCAGGTGCTACAGAATGCCGACGAACTCTTTGAACGACCTGAGTTCTCAGCTGCTGCCGATATCGGATGGCCAGATTGCTTCAACAGCGGTGTTTTTTGTCTACGTACTTAGCATGGAGACTACGAGTAAAGCATTCGAAGTGGTGTTATAAACCCAAATTTACTAAATAAATGATTCTCATGAAAGTGTGCCGGAACTTCAATCTCGAAAGTTTCGGGCTAAGCCATGCCCTGGTTTTCTGTTTAGTATTGTACGAAAAAGAATGACGTGACAGAATGTTGCAGAAGAGATTACTGGTTAGATACTGGATGTTAAAAGTTTTTGGTGAGTGTGATTATGCAACGTATCAAACCGCCTTGTCGATCTCGAATAGATAGAATTGAGAACCTATGCCACTCGTAAGGATACGCCACGCTTTACTCTTTCCTCTAAATGAAATCGCAACAGGCTTTAAAAGGGTCAGTGGCTCTTTTGGAAGTGCTCTGAGGCAGGATTGTTATTTCGTTTGAGGTAGAAGGTGCCAAGATTTGGATACTGAAAAAAAAGGAGATCTGCCACTTGTGAAAGGTAATCAGGCCGCTGAGGCTTTAAGACGTGGCGCTTCCGCAGCGAAGGGTGCGCCCGTAGCACCCTAGCAAAGGTGGATCTCCGTTAGCCGCCTCTTTCGTGGAGAGCTCCGTCCCCTGGTTGTTGGATGATATAACTTGCTGCTGACTGGGACTTCATACTCATAGTTCTCATTTCATTTTGGTAAAAGTACATGTTTTTTTCCAATCGGCCGTATCTTTTAGTTTCTATGTGATGCGTTATTGAAGGAAGTGTGATGTTTGCTGACACAATGCCGACTTTCGAGGATAACACGGCCAAACGAATTCTGTCCTAGTCGTTAACTCATCCAAAGCGACAACAAACGAGCTGGAACCACTTCCGCGGGTTATAGGCCGTTTCCTCGATATCTTCGTTATCACTTTAACATTTACCATCCTCACTTGTATTTCCAGCGGCGTCCAATTTGCCGTACCATCTGCCCTTAGGGCTCCACAAAGAAAGTAAAGTGCATCAGCATTGCAAGCAGGGAGAAAGATTCCAATTGAGACCAAGAATTGGTCCCGTGATATCATTACTTTGTGATTGTTTAGCGTATGTAGAGAGTACACGATACTTTGGAAAAAAGTGTGACAAAAACGAAAAGAAATATTTATCTCAGGTAGGAGCTAATCGATAAGCATGTTTAGGCCGTTTGTTGGCATTCGCAATCTCGCATGGCTCTTTCGACGGAGGTGATCAAGGCCTTCTGAATGAGTTCTTCGCTGGTTGGCGTGATTGGCCTGCGATTCATCGACTGCCTTTCATCTACAACATGACAGCCGGCTCATTTTACACGTATGCGGCTGCTTTCAAAAGGTAACGCTGTTGGGAATTCAGTCATCACGTAGAATCGAAAATCAATAACCATTGAATGCATTATAGATTTGGTGCTAACACGAAGATAGTGCACTTTATCGGAGCTGAAAAACCATGGCACGGATCATCGTCGGCCCAGGGTGCCCACCTGGAGTTATGGAGACAAATTCATCATCAGAGTGTTGCTGCTCATGTAAGGCTAAAGCCAACATCCTTGTCATAGCATTCTTCCTTTTCCATAACCTACATGCCCCATACATGCAACCAATTCACACGTTTTCCATGGTCCGCTTTTGAGCAACGCTGTGATTTCCGATAATTCCTTCTATTGCTTTAAGTAATTATGCTCAAAAATGGGCCAACAATAGTGATTGCGAGCAAATTATCCACGAAATGAGAAATAGTCGGCCAATGAGGCGCGGGTTAAACAGCTCAAAACAGAACTTCCATTCCTTTTGTGCCATCGTGCAAGGTCGTTTCTCTTCTGTGGATGAGTTGTCCGAATATCACGCCAGTGTGCATATTGCCCTTGTATGTGCATGTGATTGATTTGCAGTGGCATTGTGGTTGATTGTTGTGTGGTTTCGCTTCAGAAGATTGAGTTTCAATGTTATTGATTGAAGAAGACGTCGTCATGTGAGCCAACTTCTCAGCCGTCTCATCCGTCCTCTTCTCATCCGACGTCGACGACGCCGCTCCCGTCATCTCCACGATCTACAGAATCCCATCATCAATCAGGATCTTGCGATACGTCATCGACATCATTTAGTAACGTTCATCACGTTGAAACGCTTGAATATCAGCACCAGCCACATTACGACGCTCCTGGAATGACGTCGCATGCACCTGAACAGCCTGAACAGCCTGAACAGCCATGTTTTCAGCACGTTACGCAGAATTTAGGTAGCAATTTGGTTTCTGATCGTGCGATGTGTGTAGATGTAGATTCGCATGCGTTCGTAGAACAGTCCCTTAGTGACGATGAAGAATCGACAAGCCACTTCACCGATGCCGAGGTGGTGGCGATTACTGTGAGTTTAAACGGTCGAATACACTTCTAGTGCTACTCACATATCCTCAAGCCAAGGCGACTATTTGGTGCAACGTGCAGTGCTTGTGCAAGTGGCTGTTGATTGGCCTACGATCGGCAATTTCAATCGATCAAGAGTGTTGGCGAATCACAGATCGCGCAAGCACATCCACGTATCTCCGAAGGCTAGTTGCTGGGGACACGTGTCTAGCGTTATTATTGAATTCGACTGCGAATCTAATACGCATGGGTGATCACTTTCCAGTAGAATCCGCTGCTTCTCCTGTAGCAAAGAATGAGAAAAATAGTTGCTAAGCTTTTTGGTTGGACAACTTTATACACTCTTGAATGGGCTTCAGTACCCTTCTGAATTTTAGAGCATGGGTAAAGGGTCGCACGGATAGCCTAGTCCAACGCCCCTTTCTGCTCTTCTAGATTGCGTCATTCGCGATTCCGAAGCCATTAAGTGTGGATGCAGAGCTTTACTCTATTACTAACATCAGAACATCTCCTACTAAGGGAAGAAGTATTAGAGTCAACCATTGCTGAAAAAAATCAGGGACAGAACTCCGTATCTTTGAGAATTCCTCAGTATGGTACCTCAATATGGGTCTCCTCAAATAATCTACGGTAGCTCTTTCTTATTTTAGTTGAAATCAATCTTCAAAAAGTCCGTTACCCCGTGACCGCGTGACGGGGGAAGGGGAGAGGCAGTGGGCAGACAAAACTGTGAATTTTAACGGAAACGATCCCTTTCACTTTTCCATATGCTAATGCAACCCTTAGGGCGGAAGTGGTGTAGTGGCAAGTGGCACGCTTACCACGCGAGCGGTCCGGGGATCAAATCCTGGGTCGTGAGTCGCCCGGGCCAACCAAGCCTTCCATCCCTCCGGGGTCGGTTAATTGGTACCAGACTTGTCTGGGAGGATAAAAACACTGACTTGTACATCGGCTGGCCCCCGCAAGTCATTGTATAGGCCACATCGCATTCAAACGCCACTACGAATGTACAAATGGAAGTAGAATGCGTGCCGCATCCCAAAAGGGATTGATCAACGGCAAATGCTTTATCCTTATCCCTTTTATGCAACCCTTTGCTTTAGTATTTCCGGTGTACACTTGTTGTCATGTTTGCTGCAAAGAAGCTTCTTAGTCTTCTTACCCTGCTTGAGATGGGAAAAAACCGGAGGTATCCTTTGTTTTGCGTCTGTCTCACTAGCGATCTGGCATTTCTCGCAGTAATCACTTAAAGAAGTGCAACGAACGTCGTTTTCATGAAGGAAGCCCGCTTCAATATTTCAAAAAAGTGTAGAGGTTTGTTGAGAGTGGTCGCTGTCATAATGTTGATTGTGGATTCTGCTGGAGGGTTATCACATTAGATGCATGTTTTGAATGATGTATCCTATCTTAACGTGTGATGTAACTAGTTTTAGTTCTTCTGTACTAACTCTCTAATTAAAACAGAGTGAGGCATGCTCAAGTCCCGGAGAACAAGCTCCATATAAGGTGGGTTTTAGAAGAGAGACAGCACAACGAGAAGAAAAATAGAATCATTCATAGAAGCTTTCGGAACCGGCCCGGCAGTTTCAAAGAGGAAGCAGAAAACTTCCGCGCAATTATTCCTTCATCCAACACATGCCCCTCACCTTGAAAGATTTCCCGATTGAGTGTTTGGAACTTCGAGCCCAGGGTGTTCATTTGGCGCTGTTATCATCTAGACAGAGACTCTTGCAATCCTGCAATTGCTCAACATGTCCAGCCAACATGGCATTCAATTCCTCGTCAGAGGCAGCTGTGGCAGTCGTCGCAAAAGCAGGGTTTTCGGCTCATCCAACAAACGCGCAATGAAACTTTCCGAAGTACGATTCTTGACAAATCCGATGTCTCTTCGATGGCTGGCTGTGTAGATCTGAAGGCGTCGGTATCATTACCGTAGTTTCTGCTTATATTTCGAAGTATAGGCGATGCTATGCTCGAATTGGGATGTTTGCTAAAAATACGCGCCATGGATTGAGCACGCTAAAATTTGCCGCCCCTCCTCCTCTATTCTGATTCGACCTGTTCATACGGTTGTCACTAGAAGCATGTAAACACCCTACGAAGTGTTTTGCAGATACTCTTTGAGTTCTGTTTGAAGATATATTGGGTTGTCCGCAGAGTTTCCGCCGATTTGACCCTGGAATTTAAAAGCGATCAAACGAAGCATTTTTCGGACAAATCAGAATGTATCACAATCCTTTACCTTTGCGTATAATATGAAAATTTAGTATATCCGAATTTTGAAACTTTTGCTGGAGCTGGAGTTCTGGGCGAAGGTCGTTTCACAATCATAATGGGCTTCAATGATTAATCTCCTTAGGGGACATTCAGATCGTTGGAAAAGTGACACTTGATAGACAAGAGGTCCATTACGTAACATGTTCGCAGCACAGTCCGTAGCTCAGCTAATTTAACGTATGCACGGTTGAAACTGTGAGATTGGGATGCGCTACTGTGGTGAGAGGAGTAGGCGGTACCAGAGTCAACCATGCGTCGCGCAGTTCTCAATAGCACGTTGAGAGATCCTTAACGCACGCTGTATGGGGACAGGCACAAGAACGGGCTCGAGCATAGCGCGATGTCAATGTTCGCCGCGAGCCAGCCGAACGTGTTAATGGGGCGAAACGTGGCCGTTGAGAACTGCGCAACGCACAGTTGACTCTGGGCGGTACCCACTTCCTCGGACTTGTAACCTTTAAACGTATATGCGGTTACCTCATTTCGGTTACATTCAAATGAAAGGCGACCTGTTCAACAGTTCTGTGCATTTTTATTTGATCAAAACTCTCAGTCAGTCTCCGATATTCGACCAGATCTTCAATATCCTTCGGAGCTTCACAATCGCGCAAAATCATTTTAAGGCACGACTTCACGGGTTTCTCTTTGGTCCGGACCAGTTTGCTCCATTGACTAATCGGTACTGGTTCCACTATTTCATCTTCCCGAATTGAGGGAAACAAAACTGTGGCAAAAATGCTTGTTGCAGTGGCCTAAACCGTGGGAAAAAGTGCGGAGTCATTATGCTTCCAACAAAAAAGCAAATAGCTTATAATTTAGATAGAACGAGAAACCGCGCTTCTCAGATATGTTATATAAAATTAGGTGTCAACCGTCCGTTGACAAAGTCCATACGAGGGGGAGGGGAGTCGTGTTTCGCTAGTGGGCGTCAATGTCTAGAAGAAGGGAAAGGGGATTCTCCAGGACGGAAACGGTTTAGGTTTTTGCCATGGGATTCCGCCCCCGCCCCCCCTGCTCGATGGGGAATTTGGAGGAAAAAGTGGGAGAGTTGAGCCGTTTTCAGAATTAAGTACTATAGAAATACTATAAAATCGCCCTCATGATGGCGATGGCAGGCGAGGGGGTGGAGGATGGTAGTGAAGGGTTGACCATGAGGGTGGGTGTATGAGGCCCTCTAGAAGGGGGGAGGGGGTCGTAAAAATTCTCGAAATTGGTCCAACGTGACGGTTGACCCGTTAGCAGTTCCATAAAAGGTATTCAGGAGTGAGCATTCAAACGTGGGCAACTGAAAACCGTGGAGATTTTCCGAACAACCCAATAAAGCAGAAGTACCCATATGAAGGCCTGATCGTAGTAGGAGTCCTGCGGCGGCGAAGCTCCGGATCATGAGCAGTACCGGACACATCATGCACTACTAGTGTAGATATGACGAGGAAATTGCTTCAATGTCAGCCTTCAAATATGCGTCACCATTCTCCTAGGTCTTCTTCTTCACCCTAGCGTTAGTCCCGCGCAGTCGCTTACCGTTCTCCCGGATTATTGCTCACTTTTTTCAGTACTTCAAGTAGTGCTTTTTATAAACTGGCTTCCATAGATCGTTGATGTGTTCCGTTTTGAGTGTTGAGTTCATCAACGCGAGAACGACTTACCATCCCCTAACAACTTCAACAAATCCTAACTGCTCGTTGATATCCATAAAACATTCATTTGTATATCTGAAAATACTGTCTGTAGCGGTGTTTGTCCTATTGTGCTTCACGAATCTAAAAATCATGAAAAGTCTAAGAAAATTTTTGGAAAAAATTCCATTGCGAAGTTTTTAGACGCCATCACCAAGTGAAGAAGAAAGACTTCGTGCTTGGGAAGCTGGTCATCCGGATTTCATGGGTCGTGACGCGTTCGCCAACATTCAGGCGGCGCTCGATCGTGCTCTTCAAGAGTAAGGATTGTGATCGATCAAACGATCGATCGATCTACTTATCGACTCATACTGATCCAAATGTTGACATTATTCATGCCTTTCCGAATCGAATTTCCCGCTTTCGTAACAAGAGTGACTCCCTCTCCATCTTTACTCGTCTGTTTTAGTGTGATTACTCGTTTCTTTTGTATTATGCAATATCGATCGATCAGGTCAGATCTGATCTACAGTCATTGGTGGAGGAATAGACTCATGCGAACATTTTACTCAAAGCAACTCACTCGAATACCGTAACTTTCAGTTGTCCTGGTGCCTGTAGGAGATCACTATATTGTGTTCTGCCGTTCTTTTTTCCCCTACCTTCTTTGTCTCATACCGCCGCCTCTTCCGCCCTCTCTCTTCCTCCGGCGCGATTTCGTTCGGGCGATATCGCCGTTGCTCAAAACAATCTTTCAATACGCTACTATAGTTTATCTAGTCGTGTTGACTTTTGATTACTGTAAAACGAGTGGTTACACCTATTCAAAGTTTAATTTGTTATAGCTACTGGTTAAAAGTTTATTTTTATTTTTTGTCTGCTTGTGCGATGTAATGATTTTAGCGCACCATACTTGAATCTGACCGTTTTCTTCAAGTTATCGAAGTGACTCTTGCTGCACATTGAATTACAAGAAATGTTGCTGTAGTTCGCAGTGGGAGAGGTAGTAGACACAAGCTGGCTTGAAAGCAGGTTCGGCCGTCTGTTGGACCAAGTCCAACGTGGGGTTGTATTTGGCCGGCGGAAGAGGGGGTCGTATTCACAGGAGTCAACGTCGCAATGTGTGGAATGACGAAATGTAACACAGATGCGAATAAAGCTCTAGGCTCAGGCTCACAGCATTAAACGATTACTGACGATTAAGTTTGCTGTTAGGTGAGGGGTATAAATTTCGAGTGCTTCTCCATAAACACAAACGAGTGCATGGCGCACCTCAGAGCAGAAGAGTCTACTGCGAAGTGTCCATATGACTGTTCACGTACACAAATATGCTCTCGAGGAGAACCAATGTCTTCAAACTGGACCTAAGTTAATATAAAGTGGGTTTGGGTATACATATTGACTGATAGAGGTTACAAGAAAAGTTTGGAAAAAATATTTGCCTGTCGGCGACTTCCTGAAAAGGGTTTAGTATTTGTTATGAAGCACAAAGCTTGTGCGATGTCATGGTATCATTATTCCCCATAAAATTGAGTTTGAAGAGAGCTGTGAGTGTTTGAGTGTTGAAAACGTGTTTTCAGGAGAGCAGCTCCGAAAATCATGAAAAAATACGGTTCAATAAGGCGATTCCTTGAACGGTTATTTCAG
>MU870151.1:11700-35248 GCA_036418205.1 Ostertagia ostertagi | reverse complement strand
GTTATGGAGTATGAATTTCGTAACTTTCTTTCTCTTCGGAAACTGAATTTTCGTGCTTGACACTTTGATTTACACCGACATATCCATGATGGGAAAAAATATAAAAATTTCCTGGGGGATTTCTCCAAGTGTGGAGCATTTGACGTAGCACAAGACTCATCGCTATCGGGCTAAGCTTCCATAGTCCTACTATTCGCAAAGACCTCACATTGAGCCCGTTACTCTCATTCTGATTCCCAGGGCAGGATTTGGGCTGGGTGGACTACAGTGCGTTTAATAATAGGTCACTCTCAAACTGGCCTTTCCCACAGCAAGCGAACAGCTGGGATTTTTTTTACCACCACCAACGCTGCGACGCTTCTCCATCACGCCGCTGTGGCGTCGTTGATCGTATTCGCTGCAACCTAAGGCCGATGTCATAGTTTGCGAATCGAGCGATTCGCTAGCGAATCGCTGGATCCGAGCGTTGCGCCAGCGAATCGAACGTTGCACCAGCGAATCGAACTTTGCGCCAGCGAGTCGAACGATGTACCAGCGAGTCGAACTAGGTACCAGCGACTCAATAGTGGCGGGACCCAACGTTCAAAGGAAGCCCGCCACTTTCAAACAGTGTCCACTGTCACGTGACACTGTTTGAAAGTGGCGGGCTTCCTTTGAACGTTGGGTCCCGCCACTATTGAGTCGCTGGTACCTAGTTCGACTCGCTGGTGCATCGTTCGATTCGCTGGTGCAAACGTTCGATTCGCTGGCGCAACGCTCGGATCGATTCGCAAACTATGACATCGGCCTAACAACGGCATCGCTTGCCGGAGAACTGCGACCGCACCCTGGCGCTAATGTGGATTACGGTATACACCCTATGTTCCTGAAATTATAATCTTGTATCAGTACGACCTCCTACCTATTTGGCGTTTTACGTATCTTTTGCCCTTCATCGATGTATAGATCCTCATCGAGATGAAAATAGGTGATGGGCAGTGGGATGTTGCGCAGCGCACCTTGACATGCGACACTCTTTGTCTCGCTCAGGGGACGAGGGTTGAGGTAACAGAATGGGTGTGTATTATTGTGTCCGAAAATGAGAGTCGGTGAAGTTATAGCATCATCTCCAATGAGCGAACGATAGAACAAATGCTATGAAATTTATAATGAGTGCGTGCCATGAATTTCGTAGGGGCGAGGTTAGATTGGGAGTCTTAATGGCTGGTTCCATCTAGTACTTGCTTTTACTATATCAAGAGCATGAACTAACCGTGATGTTCTTCCAGGGGCGGAGTGCATACAATTAGCGAGCAGTGTACTACACAGTAATTTAAACGGCTCTCAAAGCGAGGAGATTACGATAAGATTGGACTGGGTTCAGGAAGAGATGCTGAATAATGCCCCAGTGGCGAAAAAAGCAAAGAAATCCGTCAAGAAGGCGCAAAATGGGACCCCTTTCTTTGCCCGTTGACCTCCGATAATGGACGAGCTAGCAACCAATTAGGAGGTCGTTTGCACATGTTATGCTGATAGCCTCTATCATTTCAGCAAGCATCATGCTTTGATTGATCACGCATCCCATGAAAAGTTATAGGATACACTCTGGAAGTGGAATATCTCGTCACATTGGCAATCGAAGGGCGCTGCTGCTGGGGGCGGAGCACAGACCGTGGCGGGGCTCAGAAAGGAATGGCAAGCCTGTACGCCGAACATAGCGCACTTTTGGCCACCAAAATGCAACATTTCGTTTCCTTCGGCTCTTGACTACTGTTTGCAATGGTGCATGTCGTTCCACGCTGCATACACACTTTATCGTAAATCTCTCACTTTAAAGGCACAACTCAGGCAGAGGTCGTGTGAACGCTTCTCTTCGGTCAGAAGTATAGAACCCTAGGGGACAATCACAAATGTGGCGTTCACGTGCACGGAATTCGACCGACAAGAACGCTTGGGCTTGCAAAGTAAGCTGCTCGAGCTGCAGCGAACGAGCTCTCTTATCAGGCCGTTGTCTGGTGCTCTCTCATCTGATGCGCTCTCTCGCCCCATACTCTCCTCTTCGCGCTTAGTCTCTCGTTCCTTAGCACAGCCAATTAGGAAGGTGAGTGAGCCCTCAACCTGAGCGTTTTTGACGGATTCTTTTCCTTTTTTCTTCACTGCCGGCCCACTTGGCACCGATACATTCACATTCGTGTGCAAGAGCCACACCAGTGCGATCCTGGGGCATGCCTTTAAAAGTTTTTTGTCCTGTTTATTACTGCTGTAGCAACCATCACAACTACATACATTCTAGCGCACAAACCCTCTAATCAATCCCGAAATTTGTTTTTATTTGAGTGAGGACAAGAATGCCCACTATATGGACACCGCGAATTCGCTGGAACACTCTATATATATTTTGAGCAGAATTAAGCGCTCTGGGCACATCTTCGCAACATCAAGAGTTCCTTGTTGTTCTTCCACCTCCGTTCTCATGGAACTTGACTTTGCCGCATTCATTCCGCATCAGTTAGCTTCTCTACTATTCCAGTTAGAGATTGGTATGCACACATGAGTGGTAATTACAGAACGAAAAGGAAGAACAGCTGGAGGTAAGCGCATGGCTTAGGTTTACGTGGAGGGATGAAAACCTACGGTGGCAACCAAGTGCTTACGAAAACGTGACGGACCTCCGACATCCGGCTGGAACTCTTTGGCAACCAGACATTCTTCTCTACAACAGGTACTAGTGTTGACTATTTACGTTTATCTTCACAAGAATTTATTTCTTTCCAGCGTGGATCCAGCATTCGATTCCACGTACAAAGTAAATCTGCTCAATTACCACGATGGCTCAGTGAATTGGGTGCCACCAGGGATATTCAAAATCTCATGCAAGCTTGACATTTACTGGTTCCCATTTGACGAACAAATTTGCTTCTTCAAAGTGAGCTGATTATTAATAGCTTTCTAGATTCCCGAGGCCACAGCATAATGAGAGCGTATTGCAGTTCGGTTCATGGTCTTTCAGTAGAGATAAAATCGAGCTGGCTGTTGGTGACTTCGACTTTTCCGAATATATTCCCAATGGGGAATGGATTATTCTCAGTGAGCTTCAAACTTCTTGATCACTTAGTTTTTTCAACCCGAGAGTACTTACAGACTCCACCGCGAATGTTTCCGTGAAATACTACGAATGTTGCCCAGAAGCTTATGAAGACATCAAGTTCACATTACATCTTCGGCGACGAACTCTGTAAGTTCATTGTAGTCGGAGGGGGGATCAATTTCAAAAAGCACCGGTAAACATGGTGTAACGATGCATCATATTGGGGAAGTATACAGTAATTACGGTAGTGTGAAGGAATTCCAAAAACACTCAAAACTTAATAATCTCTGGTTTATTTTTACTCGTCGCTGCGCGCTTCTCTTCTCCATCACATTACGATACGGCGTCCCCCTTGAGCTCGATCCATCTCACCTATGGGTGCTACTCATAATATAACCATTTTCGGAAAACTCCGTGGAACAACTGATCGTCTGCGCCTCACTTCCCTTTCAATGCCCAATTTGCTCTTCCGTTCCTTATATACACTGCGTCCCATAATTATAACTCCACCCAAGAATTTCCCAAAATCTCACAAATTTAGATGTTTTAGAAAAAGTCTCTAATGTGGCAGTGTGTCAAATACAAATACGAAATTCCTTATAAGCATCATCTTCCAACTTGAGATCCCAGGAATTTTTTCTAATAATTTTTGTTCAAAAGGCCACTTGGCCAACGTCCCAAAATTATAACTCCACCTCATGTTTTTCTATTATTTTTCACTTCCGTTTCGCCAAACTTTTTTAATGTGCTAACATCCTACTTCTCAAGGGGACAGTATGATAGAAAATGCTGTCTGACTTTTTAAAAGGTCAGGTCGTCGCAAAAACTACTAATTAGGCAATCGCACAAGATTTTGACCAAATTCACGAGGAGCTCGAGAATTTTTTCAGGGATTTTACATGATATGGAGTTGAGAAGAGCTCCAAAGGATCTCCCCTTGCTTTTCGGTAGAAACAAAGGCCGTGTCACAGAAGAAACATCCTTTTTTATGAAGCCGTGCTCTGCCATCAAATCTTCTTCGGAACTTAATGGCTCAACGGAACAATGTTTTTTGCTTGCGAATAAGTCCCAAGTTGATTCTCGAGTGGAAAACGTGGAAGGCATCATCTGTGGTAAGAAACCATGGCGGAATTCTTGCTGAGTTTTCCGGAAAGGTGCATCCGAGCCGACTGTAGTAAGGTTCGCTCTTACTTGCGATTCATTACTGATTGTCTGTCTTTCTCTTCGGCATTTTCTTTCTCCTGGTAGTGCTTCGCGAAGAGAAAAGCTACTAAGGATGAGAAAAGCACGAAAAGAAAAACAAACAAATGCTAAAACATATCGAGCAAAAGCGAACCTTACTCCAGTCGGCTCCGTTGCATCTTTCTGTGAAAATGGGCTCAATTTTCGCCATGGTTTCTTACCACAGATGATGCCTTCCACGTTTTCCACTCGAGAATCAACTTAGGACTTATTCGCAAGCAAAAAACATTGTTCCGTTGAGCCATTAAGTTCCGAAGAAGATTTGATGGCAGAGCACGGCTTCGTAAAAAAGGATGTTTCTTCTGTGACACGGCCTTTGTTTCTACCGAAAAGCAAGGGGAGATCCTTTGGAGCTCTTCTCAACTCCATATCATGTAAAAATCCCTGAAAAAATTCTCTCGAGCTCCTCGTAAATTTGGTCAAAATCTTGTGCGATTGCCTAATTGGTAGTTTTTGCGATGACCTGACCTTTTAAAAAGTCAGACAGCATTTTCTATCATACTGTCCCCTTGAGAAGTAGGATGTTAGCACATTAAAAAAGTTTGGCGAAACGGAAGTGAAAAATAATAGAAAAACATGAGGTGGAGTTATAATTTTGGGACGTTGGCCAAGTGGCCTTTTGAACAAAAATATTAGAAAAAATTCCTGGGATCCCAAGTTGGAAGATGATGCTTATAAGGGATTTCGTATTTGTATTTGACACACTGCCATTAGAGACTTTTTCTAAAACATCTAAATTTGTGAGGATTTTGGGAAATTCTTGGGTGGAGTTATAATTATGGGACGCAGTGTATCGTAGAATATACACGAGCGTACCATAAACCTTTATTCTCCCCCTTGACAAATCCAAGAACGATTCGCGGGCAGAAACACAACGATAATGGAATTGTCGTGAAAGGTTTGACCGATAGAATTAAGAAAAAAGGTAGATAAAAAGAACGAACAGAGGCCTACACAGGGACTCACCTCTGCCCTCAGCAATGGAGGAAGACGCGTGTTGGACAAGTTGTCTGAACTTGCCAATACGTCGACCGAAGCATGCTCCTGAAAAGTAAAATGGAAGATGTAGCGGATCATTCGAGGATTGCCTTCTCCGCGAGGGCGAAAGTGCGTCCGTCTGAAGAAAAGTCAAAAAAACTGCAGCGTCACATTGGTGGCTTTAAAGGACCGAGCTGAGATAGTCCTTGTGGTCCCCAACCGGCCGCGAATGTCTCCGCAGCCGGTCGGCGTCGTCCAAAACCTGCAAGTTTTGCACCCTCTTGGCCTGTTGCTTGACTTTCCGGAGTAGGGGATGAGATTTGCACTCCCCCGATGAGATGCTGATTGAACTTTATGGAGCTTCGATTTTGTGCGCATGCTCCTTTAAGGGAAACTCCGGGCTAAAACTGATGTACGAAAACGCTTAGTAGTGCACTGAGCCACAGGGTTGACAGAATATGAACAGGGATGCCAGGATCTCTATAGGCACGGATCCAACACGCTTACCGGCGCTGTGGCTCCTACTAGTGAGTCTTATCTCTTGTTTGCCTTCACTGCCTCTGGGAACTGGGCGAGCTCATGGTCATCATAAACTCATGATAACTGTCAGTTGAGTCCATTTTTTACCGTCCCAAATAATCTGTAGTATGCATAGTTGCATCACGAATGCAGTGCCTCGGTGATGTTGAATGAGGCAATAAGGTGGTAAGAAGATGATAAAAGTCTGTAACATGATACAGATCAACACATTCTCAAAGTGAGGAAGGGCTGATCTATTCCCCACTTCTGACATTTCGTAATAGCCAATCTTTAAATTTCACGCAGGTACTATGCGTTCAATCTGATCATGCCATGCATGCTCACTATGGTATTGGTGGTGCTAGGATTCACTCTCAGTCCGTAGATTTGATGTGAGAAGGTTCGCTCTCAGTATCTCCGTATCGCTGGCCATTTGCATTTTCCTCACTATTATGAACGAGATGACTCCACACACATCCGAAGCCGTTCCTCTGCTTGGTGAGAGCACTTTGATTTTCTTCCCTAAAAAAGGCAATGAAACCTTGATTCACTATTCAATTGCGTCCCCCCTGAGCTCGATCCATCTCACCTATGGGTGCTACTCATAATATAACCATTTTCGGAAAACTCCGTGAACAACTGATCGTCTGCGCCTCACTTGCCCTTTCAATGCCCAATTTCTCAGCCGTTCCTTATATACACTGCGTCCCATAATTATAACTCCACCCAAGAATTTCCCAAAATCTCACAAATTTAGATGTTTTAGAAAAAGTCTCTAATGTGGCAGTGTGTCAAATACAAATACGAAATTCCTTATAAGCATCATCTTCCAACTTGAGATCCCAGGAATTTTTTCTAATAATTTTTGTTCAAAAGGCCACTTGGCCAACGTCCCAAAATTATAACTCCACCTCATGTTTTTCTATTATTTTTCACTTCCGTTTCGCCAAACTTTTTTAATGTGCTAACATCCTACTTCTCAAGGGGACAGTATGATAGAAAATGCTGTCTGACTTTTTAAAAGGTCAGGTCGTCGCAAAAACTACTAATTAGGCAATCGCACAAGATTTTGACCAAATTCACGAGGAGCTCGAGAATTTTTTCAGGGATTTTACATGATATGGAGTTGAGAAGAGCTCCAAAGGATCTCCCCTTGCTTTTCGGTAGAAACAAAGGCCGTGTCACAGAAGAAACATCCTTTTTTATGAAGCCGTGCTCTGCCATCAAATCTTCTTCGGAACTTAATGGCTCAACGGAACAATGTTTTTTGCTTGCGAATAAGTCCCAAGTTGATTCTCGAGTGGAAAACGTGGAAGGCATCATCTGTGGTAAGAAACCATGGCGGAATTCTTGCTGAGTTTTCCGGAAAGGTGCATCCGAGCCGACTGTAGTAAGGTTCGCTCTTACTTGCGATTCATTACTGATTGTCTGTCTTTCTCTTCGGCATTTTCTTTCTCCTGGTAGTGCTTCGCGAAGAGAAAAGCTACTAAGGATGAGAAAAGCACGAAAAGAAAAACAAACAAATGCTAAAACATATCGAGCAAAAGCGAACCTTACTCCAGTCGGCTCCGTTGCATCTTTCTGTGAAAATGGGCTCAATTTTCGCCATGGTTTCTTACCACAGATGATGCCTTCCACGTTTTCCACTCGAGAATCAACTTAGGACTTATTCGCAAGCAAAAAACATTGTTCCGTTGAGCCATTAAGTTCCGAAGAAGATTTGATGGCAGAGCACGGCTTCGTAAAAAAGGATGTTTCTTCTGTGACACGGCCTTTGTTTCTACCGAAAAGCAAGGGGAGATCCTTTGGAGCTCTTCTCAACTCCATATCATGTAAAAATCCCTGAAAAAATTCTCTCGAGCTCCTCGTAAATTTGGTCAAAATCTTGTGCGATTGCCTAATTGGTAGTTTTTGCGATGACCTGACCTTTTAAAAAGTCAGACAGCATTTTCTATCATACTGTCCCCTTGAGAAGTAGGATGTTAGCACATTAAAAAAGTTTGGCGAAACGGAAGTGAAAAATAATAGAAAAACATGAGGTGGAGTTATAATTTTGGGACGTTGGCCAAGTGGCCTTTTGAACAAAAATATTAGAAAAAATTCCTGGGATCCCAAGTTGGAAGATGATGCTTATAAGGGATTTCGTATTTGTATTTGACACACTGCCATTAGAGACTTTTTCTAAAACATCTAAATTTGTGAGGATTTTGGGAAATTCTTGGGTGGAGTTATAATTATGGGACGCAGTGTATCGTAGAATATACACGAGCGTACCATAAACCTTTATTCTCCCCCTTGACAAATCCAAGAAACGAATTCGCGGGCAGAAACACAATCGATAATGGAAGTTGTCGTGAAAGGTTTGACCGATAAATTAAGAAAAAAGGTAGATAAAAAAGACACGTCCAAGAAGGACTTCGACAGGGACTCCCCTCTCTGCCACTCAGCAATGGAGGAAGACGCGTGTTGGACAAAGTTGTCTGAACTTGCCAATACGTCGACCGAAGCATGCTCCTGAAAAGTAAAATGGAAGATGTAGCGGATCATTCGAGGATTGCCTTCTCCGCGAGGGCGAAAGTGCGTCCGTCTGAAGAAAAGTCAAAAAAACTGCAGCGTCACATTGGTGGCTTTAAAGGACCGAGCTGAGATAGTCCTTGTGGTCCCCAACCGGCCGCGAATGTCTCCGCAGCCGGTCGGCGTCGTCCAAAACCTGCAAGTTTTGCACCCTCTTGGCCTGTTGCTTGACTTTCCGGAGTAGGGGATGAGATTTGCACTCCCCCGATGAGATGCTGATTGAACTTTATGGAGCTTCGATTTTGTGCGCATGCTCCTTTAAGGGAAACTCCGGGCTAAAACTGATGTACGAAAACGCTTAGTAGTGCACTGAGCCACAGGGTTGACAGAATATGAACAGGGATGCCAGGATCTCTATAGGCACGGATCCAACACGCTTACCGGCGCTGTGGCTCCTACTAGTGAGTCTTATCTCTTGTTTGCCTTCACTGCCTCTGGGAAACTGGGCGAGCTCATGGTCATCATAAACTCATGATAACTGTCAGTTGAGTCCATTTTTTACCGTCCCAAATAATCTGTAGTATTGCATAGTTGCATCACGAATGCAGTGCCTCGGTGATGTTGAATGAGGCAATAAGGTGGTAAGAAGATGATAAAAGAAAGGTAAGAAAGGTAAAGGTAAGAAGATAACATGATACAGATCAACACATTCTCAAAGTGAGGAAGGGCTGATCTATTCCCCACTTCTGACATTTCGTAATAGCCAATCTTTAAATTTCACGCAGGTACTATGCGTTCAATCTGATCATGCCATGCATGCTCACTATGGTATTGGTGGTGCTAGGATTCACTCTCAGTCCGGAGACGTGTGAGAAAGTTGGCCTCCAGATCTCCGTATCGCTGGCCATTTGCATTTTCCTCACTATAATGAACGAGATGACTCCACACACATCCGAAGCCGTTCCTCTGCTTGGTGAGAGCACTTTGATTTTCTCTTTGTAAAAAAAGGCAATGAAACCTTGATTCACTATTCAATTAGCTTTCTTCCTGTTGCATTTTGAACAATTTCGCTTTCTATTTCAGGGGTCTTTTTTCAAAGTTGCATGGTAATATCGGTGCTGGCGACATCTTTCACCGTGTTCGTACAGAGCTACCACTTTCGTAGCCAACACAACACACTTCGCATGACATTCTGGGTCAGTACGCTCTTCAAGATAGTAGATATGTTTGAAACAACAACCCGGATCAGATTGATGTGATACCAGGCCGACAGTGAAAGTGGATGCCGATATGATTCATTGTAAAAAAAAACAAAGGATTCCGCTGATGAAACTGTTAACAATGACCTCACTCTTCCCCTTTGAGAGGAGGAAGGGGCGCGCCTGGACAAACTTGTTGATCCATAGCTCCACCAAACCGTGCACATTTAAAATAGCCGAGACTTCATAATAGATGTCGCATGTCAGGCGCAAGGGAACTATTTGCTCAGCTTCGTTCAGGTTAGATTGGCTCGTTTTGTAAGTTCTGGCGTCTTTTCTCCCGGTTTTGAGTTGCGACGACTTCACTTCTGTTATTCTCGTGTCCAACTCTATGCTATCCTCAAAGTAGAGTGTTTCACTCGAGCTCATCTGCGTTGTTGCTTCAATAGTGGCGAAATTCTGTTCTATTCTGTTTCTACTGGCATTATTCTTGCAAGAATACCCAGCAATAGGATGACGACTAGGCCTGAAGGATCACTACCCACTCCTTAAAAGCATGGTCTGGGTTTTACTAGAGAAGGCTTTCAACTTCCCAAGGAAGTTCGAGTGGAGGCCCAGGCATATTGATAGGGTCTGGAACGCTGAATATAATTATTGGCAGCGTTTGAATCTGGCAAAAAAGAACGCCATCTGAGGGCAGCTGGCCACGGGGCAGCCGTAGTGGCGGCGGCGCAGTGTTGAAGCCCGAACTGTTTTTCCATTTTTAGACATCTATGTCAAAGAAGCCTGATATCGGCTCTCATTTACGCTTGTCATCTAGGCTCTCGAACATGCATTTCCTTGATAAGTGAACTATATATTCTAGCCAAGAAGATACCACTCCAAACAATAGAAAATGACGACCCTTTGACAGTAATGAAGCAGCGCAAAATGTGTCAGAGATAGAGCTGTTGTTCGCAAATCGCACATCTTATTGATGCTACCTCCATGCAACCACTAACAAAACAGTCGACGTTCTTGAGATCAAACAAGTAGTCACCAGGAGAAACAACGCGCCTGGGTGGTCGTGCCTCGTTATATCCTGCTTTGTGCTACGAGAATTTCAAGAAGCTGCAGGACCTAGGGGCGCAAAACATTCTATAATATACAATTGCGATAACACTTTCAATATCTCTTTTGCGTCATATTGAAGCGCGTCATTTACAATTGCGCAATCCCTGATTTGTTTCATTAACGATATTCATTGGGGCCAATAAAAAAAAAACGACGCGGATAATTTATTCTACAAAGAGACATCTCTCAAAACAATCGAAAGTCAGGTCGGGTCGACGACAGTCGACGGCTCTGAGATCAAACAAAGTAAGATAAACCAGAGAAACAACGCGCCTGCGGTGCGTCGTGCCTCTTGTGATATCCTCTGCTATCTATGCAGCGACGAAATTCAACGAAGCTACAGGACCTAGGGTCGCGCAAAACATTCATAAAAATACTTGCCGATAACACTTTTCAATATCTCTTTTGCTCATATTAAAGCGCGGTCGTTTACAATTGCGAAAATCTCTGATTCGTTTCATAACGTTATTCATTGGGCCAATAAAAAAACGTCCAAGGGTTGGATCAGCGACGTAGCTCAAGCAAGAATTTATGAACTGTTAATACAGCCTGTATATATGTGCACATAAGAAACCTGACCAAATCACTTCGAGAATACGGCGGAAGATCTTACTACACACCCTCAGGTACGGCTTTCTCAATAGTAACCGCGTTATGGAAAGATGTCCATGAGTCATTAATGAAGGTGCGTTTCTTGCATATTTCTTGCGTCGAATGGACAGGTTTCAAAGTCGATCATGTGCTCTTTGGTCACAATGTGGGAGTGCCCGCTCTGACCACGGAATTTGGAGCTTCAAAGTGCCTGGCGCGGTAATTTTCCTCTTCTTTCTTGAAGAATACATATATGTACAGGGTACGAAAAATTACGTGCGCCATAAAATACGTCCAAACTTTATTAACTTGTTCACAAAAATTTGAAAGTTATTATTTTATAAAACATCGAACCATGACATTTTATAACTGCAAAAAAGATTTGGAGTAGCTGCCAGCAATTATGATACAGGCCTCAAATTGTTTCTTCACCAAGTCGATGGTGCAGCGGAGGTGTTCAGCGCATATTTCATTCCAAATTTTAGGCAGTTCTTTCAGAATCACCAAACTTTTTGCATTTCGATTCCTTAGTGGTTCTTCAATAAAACCCCAAACAGAGAAGTCTAACGGATCTGAATTCGGACTGTGAGCAGACCATGAATCCATCGCCACAAAACAGCCGATACTGGTCTCGAAGAAGCGGGTCGGTGTATTGGTCCATGGGCCCGAGCGCGTTCCTGTAGAAAGACAGAAGTTGTTATTATTCTGCTTCTTGGAGACAATAGCTTTCTCAAGGATCCCTTCTTGGTGGACCTTCCCGTGAATTCTCGCGCTTTTATTAACAAAAACCTGTGCAGGCCTGCCCAAAGCAGTGGAGGCCTGCCCTTTCTTTATTTATTGTGCGTTAGTGCTACCGTTGTTGTCGCTTATTCGTTTTGGTCATCCCACCGTAACGATCTCACAGAGAAACATCTTTGTCTTCTTAGGGCAACCGAGCTTCCATTCCTCCGGTAGCTTCTGAAGACTCCGAAAAAATTCGAAGGCTCGACTGGCTTGGACGGCCCATGTTCCAGCATTTGATCCTCCGACGGCGCGCGTATGACTCAAGCAAAGGTTTTTGCTGTATGCACAATACGTCACTTCCTGATACTTGCGAGTCCACGTTATAGCGTGATATATGAAGAGTGCTAAAACGTTTTCATCAGAATCGAAATTGGTTAGTACGGAGATTCCTATTTTAGAGAGGGTCGTACCAGGGTGATATCGGTCGAGGAAATCCTTGACAGGGGGTCGTATTTGCCAGGAGGCTATGGTGGATCGTACTTGTGGGAGCAAGTCACGAGCACATCAGTGGCATCATAGCGCAGGTAGTAGGAGTATCTCCCGCTCACTCCCTCTCCCTTAATACCTCGTTGAGAATGACACTGTTGTTAGGGACGCTGTCGCAAAAACGACAACCGTGAAGGAAAGCCCTGGGCAAATGAAGTTGTTCTTTAGGTTGTAGGAGTTACGAAATGTGTTTACTACAATGCAGCTTCTGTCAACTGGTCATGATCATATAACACCTTTCAATCGATTCTGCAACTTTGAGTGAGGTCGGATGCATGGCCTATACCAGACGAAATCGGATGATGACGATTGCCCCTTTTCTTATTCGCTTACGTTGGAAAATGTATTCTAGACACATTTCGAGAGTTGCCAAGGAATTCACTTGCAATGAAGAAGAGAGCGACTTCTGAGTGGTAGCCGTGCTCGATATGCCTTCCACGCAGACATCTCCTCAACCAAGAAGTTTGGAAAGAGGGTGTATGCACCATTTTGAAGTGCAAACCTTCCGCTCTTCAAACCTGCTGCCTCTTTTTCAAGATCCTACTAAATCACTGATGTTTTGCCTTTTAGGTGGCAAAGAGTCGTATGAAAATTTTTTCGAATCTGACTCAACAACATTTGAGATCTATCCAGTGTAAGGCTTTTAAAGCAATATCAAAATGCCTGGTAATAGCGAATTTAGCTCTATCTAACCCTACCACATACTGCTCCAAAGGTTATGAAATGGGGGAATGGAACCTTTTCATCGAGAGTGTAGATTTCGATGGTTTCGAGTGGAGTTTCAGCAAATCTGACCCAGGGAAAAAGAGCGCTGCAACTGCCAGTGACTCGTTCAACGTCTCTCAACCTTGACGTTCTCTTCATTCTCCCTTTTATTTGGTTACTGCTTCTCTTTCTTCTGTCATTCTTCTTCATTGTCCTTCATTGTCATTGACTAGTACCCTTAGATTTGCTAATCCAAAGTATGATAGTTCTTTTATTTCGATTTATTTTTTCTCAGATTGCAGTGATTATTGCATACTTGGTAGTAAGTATTCACAACTAGATATAATGTTTTTGTTTTTTCTCAAGGAATCGTGATTTTCAGTATTTCAAATTTTTGATAGATAGAAAATTTCCGATGCAGAAATTGTTTTGGAAATTCGATTTTCGACCGTTTAGCGTCGTATCAAGACCCCGATTTCGGGGCGGGGGTCGTACCGCTGCGGTCACGTCATCGGCTTGATTTTCACCGAGGTTCGGGCAGATCGTTCAGTCACACCCACTCCTTATTTCAGCGGCAAGAAAAGAATCCTGAGGGCTTTATCGACGGTGTTACTCTTTCTTTTCTCATTTGCAGTCAGCCAGGCATCCACAGTTTCATTATCGACCGTTTTTAGCACCAAATCTGTCTGGGGTGTTGCTTTAATAATTTTGGCACCCATTGATGTTGGGATGTTCTCATTATTGTACGTAAACGCGTCTTCCTCATTCCAATCCCTTGCCGTTTTCTGAACAGCCCTTGAAGAATTTAACGGCCTCGAAGGAATCGTTCTCCTTATCCACCTCTGTGCTAGCCATGCAATAGCGTTGCAACTTGAGCAAGTCTTCGCCAAAACTCAGAAAACATCTTCTCTTCGTAAAAATAATAAGCTACATCTGACAAATGTTTGGAACACAAGAAGTACGCATGACTTCAACACACAATGTTTAAAAAGGAGCACGTCACGCGCTCGTAATATGTGCCATATATTTTTTGCGAGTAGCACATCCATAAAAAGCGCCAAAATAACAGGAAAAATTTTCCTGCAGAAAGGAATTGTCATTCGACTTGGTGTACCATATTGCACTATGACTGCTTTCAGATGCGATTTATACTTCTTGAATGGGCTCCATGGTTTTTACGAATGGAGTTCCCCGACAGAAAAAATACTATCGAAACGATGAAGGAGAGCTGGTCTAACCGGAACCGGAAGCGACGAGGCACAATCACTGCTTTTGACTACGTGCAGGTTACAAATAGTCTGCATCCACGTTAAGGTGCAAATGCAGTACTCTATCGTTTAGGCGGACGACGCCGGTCCCAACTGCGCTGGCTTGGCTGTCAAAGAAAACTTGGAGAATTTCATTTCTCAGGTAGAGCTTCATAACGGCAGTTATTCTACAGATTTGGAGAAGGGTAGATGCATGTTTCCAGGTGAGTTCAAAAATCAAAGACGACGAAAAGCTTCTGCAGCGCATACGAGTGCTTCAAAAAATTCACGATCACGTCAAGGTAAGCTTCATCACATGGGTCGTTTTCTCACATTCCTATGAAACAGTCGTTGTGTATGGAGTGCACAAAATATATTCCTCGGTGTTCTTGATGGATAATCGATTTCCATTAACTCTCAAAATCACATCAACACGTTTACGCAGTTCGCATTTTGGGTTTTTCACCGCAAGGCATCAGAGCGATTTCGCAATACCGGCACCTCACAACCGTGGAGTGGACCTGCAAATACGCAATACTTGGATTTGATGAAAAGCTTGCGACAAAATCGAATGAGTTGTCGGGAGGTACAATACGGCTCACAGAATGTGAAATGTTGACTCTGGTTGACGGAATCCATCGCATACGGTCGTACGGCAACATCGGCTAGTGGAAGTGAATGAAACTAGAAGTGTCAGACGACGATAATTATCTCCAGAGCTTGTTCGAGAATGTGTCAAATATTAAGCTTGGTTATGAAGGTAACCACTCCCCCTTGTGAGCTGGATCAAAATTCACCCATAACTTCAAAATAGGACACCACTATATATGCATCTCAGCTTACCTTTCACACGCACCTCTTTTTCGATGCACTTTCATGCATTTTTCTTTTTTGATGGTTGGTGGAAATACGTTACGACGAAGCAGCTGAAAGAAATTGAAAATTAAATTAAATTAATCAAGAAATTGAAAAAGAAAATTAAATTAATTAAGAAATTTAAATTAATTAAGAAATTAATTATTGTTGTGTGGAGAACGCAATAATTCTATTGAATTCTTGAATACAGGGTGATGGTTCTTGATAATTCGGTCTTAAATATCGAATTACTTACCGAAAGATCCCTTTTATTTCCCTTCCAAAAATTCTCGAGCAAGGTGAGAGAACAGAAAGAATGAATGAAATGGTATTCTCAAGAACATGTCGTATTGTTCCATATAATGGCATAATTGCATATGGAAAAGCGTTCACTTGTACAGAGCAAGGCAACACTCCCACTTCAGCAGAATGGATGTAATCCATACAGTTGTACTAAGCAATGCTTCACATTTGTGAAATTTAATTCCCATTAGATACTTCCCAATTCATCAACCTTCACGATTTCACGATTTTATTTTGAAATCAAGAAATCGAGAAGGTTGATGAATTGGGTATTTTTGGATGAATACAATGGAAAAATTGAAGTACTTTCACTGATCTATGTTACTTAATTTGCATTTGTTGCTTCAATAAATTTTGTGACCCGTCGAATCTAACAGATTTATTAATGAAACCACCGAAGAAAGTTGCTAGTTCGGTCATTCTTGCAATGCTCACAACCCGTCGAGGTGAACTGATAGCGCAAGCCGAGCGGTGACTGTCAGCGCGAAGTGTGGAGGAGTTCGGTTTCTCTGCCACTCACATCGACTGCAAGGACAGACAATAGAGTGGTGTGGTTCGCGCTACTCAGCCTCCATTCACTCTTTCATTCCATTGCGAACCGTCCTATGTAACACCCCCGTAAACTTCTGCAGTCTCTTTTATCGACACATAATATCTTATCCGTATCTTTATAAATGTATGACATTTTTTGTGCAAGAAAAATATAGAGAGAACTCTGTAACTAGTCTGTGCTAAATGAATCATTACAACTGTCTTTTTCTGTTTGCCGGCATGCTGACGCGGTCCGCAATTGGTTGAAAGCGGCACGGAGCTTTTCAACTAACGTCGGCGAGATTCGCTGTCTCCCTCACACACCCAAGCGCTCAGGGAATGACTTCTTATTAACGCTTAGTTGTTCTTACTGAGTAGTATTCATCGTCTTAGTACAATTGTATGAAGTGCAACAGTACTTTTGTTCTCTCTCTCTTCATGCCCATTTTTTGAAGGTGTTGTCTTATTCTAGAGGAGTTTCTCCTAAGCAATCATACCATCACGACATACGATCACGATACGACATGAGTTTCAAGAAACCATTCTATTCGTTGTTCTCTTAGTTCGCTCCACTGTTTTTAAAAGGTTAATGATAGGGACTCAGTTGGAGAAATCTGACGTATACCCATATACAGGACCGCACTATGAAATAACTGCTACCCTCTGTTGATTTATATATGAAATTCTAATCAACGTCGTTTCTATTTTGAACGTGGACACCATTTCATTAAAATCTTAACTTATGTTATGTTTAACTTTCTTCGCACCTTATGAGGGCTCAGTTTGGTGACTCTTAAAGGCAAAAGTCGGGCTCAATAAGGGGGATTATGGCGATTGAAACTGAGTATAGAGATGCGAAGTGAACGCAGTGGAGAAAAAACCGCGAAAAACCGTCGACAAGGCCGTTAACAAAACCCTCTTTCCCAAAAGCAATGAAGGAGGCCGGCTTGGGGAAGAGGCACGTACAAGCAAGTTTTCTGAAGATATCAGTCGTTCTATCGGTTGATACGGCTATCAACCTAGCTGATTTCACACGTTATGCCACATCCCGAGGTGGGCGGTCGTAGCGGGGCTAGGCGGCGATAGCGCATAGTACGTGCCCTGAGGCCTTATTACCGCGTCGTTTGAGATTTTGAGCATGGGAACATCTCTATGGGTGCGTAACCAATTACAGGAATGACCGAAAGGGTTGGTTAGGTTCACTAAGCCCGACCTTTGCCTTTAACCAAGCCTGATATTTGATATTTCCTTGAGCTCGTCACTGTGCTCAAAGTGCGAAGCGCATACTCCTCGCGCTGTCGCGCTTCAACATCCTTTCAAGCCAACTTGTTTTTTCCTCCTTAAAAGCAATTATCAATTTTCAATCTCATTGTTAGTGGGATTCGTAAAAATGGCTGCGTTTTGTACGAGCTTGCGCGCAGCATTGAAACCGATCACCAGTACACTCTTACTTTTCGCTACGATGTTCTACAGCCGTGTTGTTTTCGGTCGTTTTCTAGCGCAAAGCTTTTCTTTTTTGTGAGTTATCATATTTTGGTAGTTACTGAACGCTCAGCATAGTGCAGTTGTGTGTGGAAGTTGCGGTAAGCCCTCGGGTGAGTGCATTAGTGCGCAAAAATAAGATTATATCAAAAAGGAAAATTTTCGGTTGTAAAGTAGTAGGAGGATGCACACAGATGAGGGCGTGGCGCACTGTTCGTCCACACATCTTGGGCTTACCAGGAAGGTCTTTAGGGGCGTGCCAAGCTTTTTCAGAACGGTATTGATTATATAGGGGCACATGTAGGAACCACAGAACCATGGTTAATTTTTCCTGAACGGCCCTCTAAATACCAGAAAAGGGGTCCCTGGATCGATTCCTCGTGGTGACAAATTTTTGCATTTGAGTTGACGCTTCAAAATTCGTGCAAAATGGAGTTAGTATAAACTGAATGCCATACACCTGAATACAATCATTTTGCGCGAGTTTCGAAATGCAAAAACTTGTCACCACGAGGAATCGATCCAGGGACCCCCTTTTCTGGTATTATAGAGGGCCGTTCAGGAAAAATTAACCATGGTTCTGTGGTTCCCGCATGTGCCCCTATATCATGCAAAAGACCGTTTTCAAAAAGCTTGGCACCCTGAAAGACCTTCCTGGTTTACGTCATGGTGGTATTGCGGCAGCGAGGCAGTTCTAAACGAATGCACCCAGAAGCAAGTACAGTACTCGCCGTTTGAAATCGAAAATTCACGCGAATAACGCGAATCCTCGTTAATTTCGTGAATTCGTTATAAGTCGGGTCAGAGTGAAGTATTCCAGAAACGGAAAACACCGTTGAACTCAGCTCTTCAAGCGCTACAAGATGGTGCTAAAATATTTTCAGAAAGCTTGATTTCGGAATGCGCCATGCACTCGATTTCATCTCAAAAAGTAGTTGCTCGCATGTGATGTGTATATAATCCCGCTTATGCGGGCTAACCGCTACACACAAAGAAGGGCCTCAAAACTTACCCCAGAATGCGCCACGTACTCAATCTCATCCACTACATTGTGAGATTAGATGAATGTTATTTTCCGAATTCTTAGATCTTCATTTCGTTTTTCAAGCGCTTACTAGCTTTACGTGTTCCCTCTGCTCTCAATATCCCATCCTCTGTATATCAAGTGGAATCTTTGAACAGTTCTCAGCAGGCATAGTGGGCCTATTATGTGACATTTTCCATTTTCAGAGGACATGTTTTGCAGAAAGCTGTGAAGATAGCGAACAATTTCCTTCACTGTCGTAGACTATGGTCACTTGTCTGTAGGAATTATGTGGAAAACTCGGTCGCAAGTAAGCGTTCCTTCCGTGGTGTGGCCCCAAACATGCCTCCTCGTCATGCCCTTGTGGAATGTTCAGATTTTTTCCAGATGAACTCGCAGACCTGAAATGTGCCCCGTTAGCTTCCCCGTGAAAAATGCTATCGAATGATATGCATTACTTCCCCAGTTGAAACTTTGGTTTTTCACCGTTTTCAGCCTTCCCCTATTGCCGGATTGGGCACTATCCCACGATTACTGCCCCAAAATCTCAAAGTTTCATTTTTCGTCGAAACTTTGTCTATTGGGGTAATTCGATGCCCTGATTACGAATATGACATTCATTTTTGATGCTGGTGTCATTTGGCGCCATTTGGCGCCGTTTGGCGCCAATTTGGCGCCACGGCTGTTTTCACCAAATCTGCTGAAACTTCGTCATTTGGGGTTATTTGGGGTCCTGATTACGAAAACGACACCCGTTTTTAGCGCTGGCGCCATTTGGCGCCGTTTGGCGCCAATTTGGCGCCACAGCTGTTTTCACCAAATCTGCTGAAACTTCGTCATTTGGGGTTATTTGGGCCGAGCGTGCCGCACTGGACCATCGAACGAGACCAGGGTCTACGTTCATGCCCGAAAGGATTCCTTTTTCGAAAACTGTAACTTTCCTGAGTCCACGGTGTTCGCACTGCCCTATTTCTGGGACTGTGTACGTGGACTCCTTCGGATGGTCCGAAGGAAAGACGTTTCAACTCTACTGCGGCTCATCATGAAGTAGTACATCGAGCACGGTACTACCATCCTCAGTGGCAGCTGGAGAGCTTACAGTCGAATTGCTGCTCTGCCCAACGCATACAGGCATCTCCAGTGAAAACGTGAAATATGCTTCTGGCTTAGCTCACAGTTTTCCACGGTCTGGCTCCTTCCTGTCGTGGGAAAGTCTCCGATTCGATGACCTTTTCCACGGTCTGACAGTCGGCGCTCTGAGAAAGGTGCCTAAGAGTACGCTCTGACTGTGAAGTGTTGTTTGTGACACCACATGGCGCCGGCGTCAAGACTGGATGTTATATTCGTGATCAGGACGCCAAATAACCCCTATACACACGTTTTCAGCGGATTTGGTGGAAACAGCCGTGGCGCCAAATTGGCGCCAAACGGCGCCAGCGCTAAAAACGGGTGTCGTTTTCGTAATCAGGACCCCAAATAACCCCAAATGACGAAGTTTCAGCAGATTTGGTGAAAACAGCCGTGGCGCCAAATGACACCAGCATCAAAAATGAATGTCATATTCGTAATCAGGGCATCGAATTACCCCAATAGACAAAGTTTCGACGAAAAATGAAACTTTGAGATTTTGGGGCAGTAATCGTGGGATAGTGCCAATCCGGCAATAGGGGAAGGCTGAAAACGGTGAAAAACCAAAGTTTCAACTGGGGAAGTAATGCATATCATTCGATAGCATTTTCACGGGGAAGCTAACGGGGCACATTTCAGGTCTGCGAGTTCATCTGGAAATGCAAAAAATCTGAACATTCCACAAGGGCATGACGAGGAGGCATGTTTGGGGCCACACCACGGAAGGAACGCTCACTTGCGACCGAGTTTTCCACATAATTCCTACAGACAAGTGACCATAGTCTACGACAGTGAAGGAAATTCTTCGCTTCCTTTACAGCTTTCTACAAAACATTCCTCTAAAAATGGGACTTGTCACGTAATAGGGGGCAAAGGCATGACAAGGGGTGATGTTTGGGGTCACACACGGAAGAAACGCTCACCTGCGACCAAGGTTTCCATATAATCCTTACAGACAAGTGACCGTAGTCTACGACAGTGAAGGAAATTGTTCGCTATCTTCACAGCTTTCTGCAAAACATCTCCTCTGAAAATGGAAAATGTCACATAATAGGCCCACTATGCCTGCTGAGAACTGTTCAAAGATTCCACTTGATATACAGAGGATGGGATATTGAGAGCAGAGGGAACACGTAAAGCTAGTAAGCGCTTGAAAACGAAATGAAGATCTAAGAATTCGGAAAATAACATTCATCTAATCTCACAATGTAGTGGATGAGATTGAGTACGTGGCGCATTCTGGGGTAAGTTTTGAGGCCCTTCTTTGTGTGTAGCGGTTAGCCCGCATAAGCGGGATTATATACACATCACATGCGAGCAACTACTTTTTGAGATGAAATCGAGTGCATGGCGCATTCCGAAATCAAGCTTTCTGAAAATATTTTAGCACCATCTTGTAGCGCTTGAAGAGCTGAGTTCAACGGTGTTTTCCGTTTCTGGAATACTTCACTCTGACCCGACTTATAACGAATTCACGAAATTAACGAGGATTCGCGTTATTCGCGTGAATTTTCGATTTCAAACGGCGAGTACTGTACATGAGTGAACAGTGAGTCCCTCTTCCAGCCCCTCTTCCACCTATGTTATTAATATAAAGTATGTACTGTAATTGGAATTAATCGAGTGCGCATTAACGATGGTAAGCGGTGCATTGCGCCAATGCGTGTGGGATGACGCTCTTCGCTGCTGTGCGCTCTTGACCTGACGACGCTACACACCGCAGTTTCACGTGAGCGCATATATGAACGGAGGCCACGGCTGTTTATCCAAGAGAGGCTAGAGAGGCTCTTTTTTGTTTTTCTGCAAAGAGAGAGTCTAGCAGTTATTAACGACATCCAAGCCAAATGCAAAGTCTTTCCTTTTAAGCTGAAATAAATTGAGCATTACCATATCATGAAGAAGAATACTGTGGTAGACAAATTTTCTACAAGAAATGGATTTTATATCATTCTTCTCATTAATCATGATAGTATCCTCAAATGCTGTAAAAATGTGGACTTCTTCAGCAAAACTCAAAAGACATTGATAGCTGGGATTTTCAGATGATTCGGGAGCGATCGGACGATGGTATCGAAGAGAGCCAAGCGGCATTGGAGTGGCGATTCGCCGCAATCGTCGTGGATCGCCTTGGCCTTCTTTCCTTCACCATTCTGATCTGTGGCACGACGCTCATCATCGGTTTACGAGCGCCGTTTTTGGTTGCTTGAATTGCCCTTTTCCTGACAGTTTTGAAATAGGCTTCTATGATTCTGCCAAGTAGCAATTGACAACAATTTTTCTAACATTCCAATAGGAGAAGAGCGTAAATCAATGCTTATCAATAGTTCACGTGTATTTTACAGGTTGTGGCAATTTCTACGGACTCTCTATTCGATATTTTGTCTTGGTTGAAATCTTTCTATTGAGAAGTTCTGTCAAATAAACAATAACTTCAACGGCGGGTCATTGTGTGTTTGCACATGTGCGCCGTGAGAACAAGCCTACCTATGACCCGTCCGCTGTGCCGTCGAAATTTTTGTGAGCCTTAGGACATTCCTCACTATTTCCATCAGCTTTGGGTTACCTACTACGACCTCCTCATGACTCTGACTACCACCCTCACCACCACAAATGTTTCAGTAGTGCTTGACTCCCGAACAGTCGATGCGGTCCTTTCACTTTTTTGCTCCGAACGAAATCCTTTTCTTTTTTTCTTGAAACGAAACGACGGAAGAATACGCGAAAGGGTTCCTTTGTTTGGCCGTCGACCTTCGCTCGACTGCGGGCAGCGGCAAGGGCGACAGACGTATAGACGAATTTTCCGAAATGGGTTTGTTGTACCTTGCCAATCCATGCTCCATTCAAACTTGCTCCTGTTTTGCCGTTGCTGGCAACACGCTCATCTTAATCGCCAACCAAACTAGTCGGCGCGCTTTTGGAGCGGAGTTCTTTCAAAGTCCTACTCAACCAGCTCATTTTTCCGTCCTTTAGGTCTTCAAAATCCAAGACGTTCGAAGGTAAAGTGGTAATTCATTTTAATTTAATGTGCTTGCAATCCATATGTGTTGAGGCTCATCTTGCTCACTCGAGATTATCCCTTCTCCCATAACACGTTGACGACAGCCCCTTATGCGTGTACCTCGGCAACTTTTTGTTTATTTTTTTTTCACAATCGTCATAACTTCTTCAATAATTCCACTACTGGTAATTGACTCACAGTTTTTCGGATAAGATAACGCATGCACACAATTTGAAATATGAAAAAGGCCAAATAAACCAAAACTAGCCAGAATCGGGTGAAATTCTGACGCGCATGCGCGTCATGCTGTCGTCAACGTGTTAAAACTATCGCAGTTATAGGGCAATCGTAATTGCAACCATCACAGCTAAAGGACGGTCGTCACAATGGTTGGCTCCGGCATACATCCCATCTACCGCCATCACATCGAAGTTGCTGATTGTTACACAACAGTATTTCTTCTGGCTCGCTATATCACATAGTCTCTTTTCTTGCCTGAACGCTATTCTATAGTATGTGATAAGGATACACACACTCGCAATACTTTGGCACCTTATATGTACTTTGAGGTTGGCCAGTGAGTATCAGAAGGTTATTAAATTTCCTACCTACCCGAACCTATCCAGCTGAATCGGTCTGTATCGTTAGCAATGATCTGCGCTTTTACACCTAGTTAAGCGGAGCTTACCAATTCTACGTGGGTTCAGGGTCAACCCTACGTTGGTACAATTACCAACGGGGGGGTCGTACTTGGTTTAGGTTGGAGGGGGGGGTCGTACTATC
>MU870150.1:0-33167 GCA_036418205.1 Ostertagia ostertagi | reverse complement strand
TCGTCTAAACCCTCGTTCAAGAGGGATGGGTACGCTAAACAATTTGAGTTTAATTCTTCGCTGATTCACAAACTGACTCCTCTGCAATCATTCGAACAAGTTGGCGATGTAGCTGCGGACGTCATAAAAGATCTGACTGTTCGGAACGAGACTCTCGTTATAGCGGACGACTACCCCGAAGTATTTCAATTCCTCGAGAAGGAAACAAAGGCGGAATCTTTGAAATCGAAAGATGCTCGATTGAGCAAGTTCCTGGAAGCGGTTGCAAAGAAAGAGGACGAACCAGGGGGAAATTGCAGCCCTTTCGAAAGTGGGAGGCAGCCTGGCACCCCGCTCCCTATCCACCTAACTGAGCAACAGCCATCCGTCACGGCCCGTATCGATCACCGCTATCGACATGCACAGATCGAAGCGTACGGGAAGTACAGTAATATCTACAAAAGGGATCAGTCACCGCAAGACAAGTAACGCAGCTCGCCATACAACAAGGAAAGGGACAGGAGAAAGAGCGAGTGCAACAGCTGTGGCCGGGAAGGGCACTGGTCCAGAGAGAGTGTCCCAACAGGAAATGGTGAGTTTGTCGCTGGCTCGATCCATCTTCATTTGTCAGTGTGGGAGGCTCTCGAGCCGTCTGTTTTGGTCTCGACCACGATTAGATATGGGTACTCTATACCCTTTGATTCCTCTCCCACGAGGCCAAAATACAACGGAAATCGTAAGAGCGCTCTCGAGCATGATAGTTTTGTGACCAAGGAGCTTTCAGATTTGCTTCAATCTGGTGTAGTCGCAGAGGTTCCCGAACCCCTTCATCATTCAATACACATACATCCTCTTTCGGTCGCACAAGGTAAGAAGTTGCGATTAGTTCATGATCTCTCACATCTGAATCAGTTCATCAATGTTCCAAAATTCAAACTAGATGACATGAGCACCGTTTTACATGCCTTTCCCGACAAAGGTTTCATGACGACTTTCGACCTCAAGTCGGGCTACCATCACGTGAGAATCTCTCGAGATCATATCAATTATCTAGGGTTCAAATGGAGGGGAAAAGTATATCAATTTTTATGCCTACCCTTCGGACTCGCCTCAGCCCCGCAGCTTTTCACTAAATTACTGCGCCCCTTTGTCAAGAAGTGGAGGCAAAGAGGGCTAGGGGTGGCTATCTATATCGACGACGGAATTATATTCCATTCTTCCAAAGACGGGTGTCGGGAAGCTTCAGCTGTAATCAGAAAAGACCTTCAGGAAGCGGGGTGGCACTTTGCTCATGAGAAATGTAATTGGTCCCGTCCCAGTCGGCGAAGTGGTTGGGTTTCGACATTAATCTGGCCAAGATGTGCTTTGGCATTACAAACGAGAGACTTGAGAAAGCCAAGCACAGAATGTCAGTATTAATGAGAAAAGCACAGCCTTCACTTTACGATAGACTAAGATGGTCAGGAACCCTTTCATCTATGCACTTAGTGATGAATTTTGCAGATATTCGCTTTACACGTGGCGTGGCGCGAGAAATCGCACTGGCACAGAGTCTCGACTGGCCCATGTCTCACAAATGGGTGAAAACAAACGAAGAAAAGAGTGAGTTGCTTTTTTGGTCTTCCAGACTAGAAAGAACAATCGAAAAATCACTTTTTCCTCAAAGAGAACGAACAATCTACCAGCATATCATCCAGGTAGATGCCTCGGCGCACTCCGTTGGTGCTGTTCTATTAGACTCTAATGGGGATATAAAGGATAGGACGTTTAGAGAACTTCCTATGCCCCTTTTGGGTGAATCAAGTACAGCAAGGGAGCTCTTCGCCATCAGTTTCGGTTTAGACGCTTTCAAAAACCGCTTAGAAGGGAGTGTTCTCGTGAATACTGACAACCAAGCAGCTTCCAGCATATTTAGAAAAGGCAGCATGTCCCTTCTGCTTCACCATTTAGCACAAAATGCATGGCATATACAAGACCAACATGCGCTGGAAGTTATAGTAAAATGGATACCTAGGGGATTGAACACGGAAGCTGACGCAGCGAGTAGAGAATTAGATTTCGATGACTGGAGGATATCCTCCTTCATTTTCAATATCATAGCAAATAAATGGGGCTTCCCCGACATCGATATGTTTGCAAACGATCGCAACACGAAATGTAAGGTGTTCTTTTCCAGCGTTCCATGTCCAGGATCGGCCGGCGTCAATGCGTTCGATATCTGCGAGGCATGGAGAGACCGTTTCCTTTGGTTAGTTCCTCCGGTATCTTTGGTCTTAAAAACGCTAAAATGGGCAGCGTACTACAAGTCAGTGGGAATTCTGGGATGTCCCTTGTGGAGCTCGCAGCCCTTTTTTCCCGTTATCAGGAGAGACGGGGCCACGTGGGCCGATTTCATCAAAGATGGGGTGCTTTTTCCGGTGGGGACTAAGCTGTTTCAAGAAGACGGTCAACCAGGGGCCTTTGGTTCCCCATTCTCGAAGTCTCCGTTTGTGTTCTTCCTTATTGATTTTCGGGAGCTCCCTTATGAGCGCAAGGCTCTTTCTTTTTAGTCCCCAGGCTTTAAATTTCCACAGTCTCTACGTGTACAATAATTCAAAATGGTATTTATACCAGAGTATATACGGAGGTATAAGTGATATTTTGAATTATTGATCTTTGGTCGGAGGGAGGCGGGGCGAAGTGACCTCACTGAGCCTCGCCGTAGAAGGGCCATCCAGGTTTCTACGGCGTCTCAGAGTGGTCCCGCCCGCCCACCCCTGATTTTGGGCGAAAAGATCAGTTCAATGATTTTCAGCTTCTCGTTTCCAAGCGGGAGCGGATTTGGCTCAGGAAGCTACACGACTGGGTCTCCCGTTAGCTGGAGTTATTACGAACGCTTTGCAAGCCGACCGAGCCCCGACAACAATTTCTCTCTACAAAGCGGAATTGAAAAAATTTACCTCATGGAAGGACAGCTCTCGCTTGCAGAACATACCTCTTTCTAAGGCCAGAAATTTATATCTAGCTAAAGCAGCCTACGAGGGCAGGCAGAAGGCGATGCCTCTGGTTATATCAGCGCTCAATTACTTCTTCGGCCCTCTGACAGGGGTCGACAAAGACATCCAGGCATCATTACTGGAGGCCGAGAAGAGGACAGCCCCTCCGGTAATACATCGAGCCAAGGTCGATCCCCTCTCTATGCGTAGGATCGTAAACGAGGGCATCAGGTCACAGGATGCTAACATAACGCAGGCTGCGACTCTAGCGCTATTACAATTCAAAGCGTTCCTCAGAATAAGCGAAGCTAGATGCTTGAAAATTCAACACATCAAGCGCGTTAGCAATGTGGATTGGCAAGTGACCATCGAAAAATCCAAAACGGATCAGTACAGGGCGGGGGCAACTAGCACAATTCGCTTAGACAAGCTAGAGCAAGAACTGCTCACCAAATACCTATCTTCTACAAAAGAGCATGTGTATTTGTTCCAGTCATGTTCTACGGGAGCCCCCCTCACGTATGCGACTTTGCGATCCCGACTAAGTGTGTTGCTCAAAGCCTCCCATCTTCAGCATCTGTCTCTCACATCGCACTCCTTCAGAGGAGGAGCGGCTTCCCTGGCACTCGACCTGGGTTTCGACCAAATCAGGGTTATGCAGGCGGGTAGATGGAAATCTACAAAAGCTTTCTCGAGCTACATTTCCCCCAAACCCATACCCCTCCCAACTAGCCCATGTAGCTTCCCAAAACCTTCTCTATGATTCGTGTATTTTATCGTCAAGGGTTACCCTCTTTATCTTTTATCTACAGGCTCTTTTTCTTGTTATCTCCTGCCGCTTCAATGGGACGTTTCGAATATATGGTTCATGTATCTTCAGTCCTGCACGAATGGTCGTCTTCTCAATCTTGCAGCTCATTTTCATGTATGGACTATGTAATTGCTCCCTTGTTACCCCTATAGTGATGCCTTATCCCGTTTTACATGTGCCTTCTGCGACTCTACTCATATTGATGCTTTATACTTTGATACAGGTGCCTTTCTCATGCCAGGATTCACAACTGTTTACGTTCATTATAATATTTGAAGCATACTGATGCAAGTTTTGGTCTCTTCCTATGTTGATGCATGTACATACACATCCTGTTATAATTAAACCTCCGATACATAATATTCAATCATACATAATATTCTGTACTACTGTCTACATGTTATCTTCGCTATTCATTTCTCACGCAAAAGGTATTTCAACGCAATGTGTTCTTTGTACTTCGTTACATTGATATGTGATAAGTATGTACATGCAATATATATACATAATATATACGACGCCACGGAATAAAACCTGATTCACAGTCTCTACGTGTACAATAATTCAAAATGGTATTTATACCAGAGTATATACGGAGGTATAATTATCTTTTTTAATGAAATATAGTTCAGAAACTAGTTTTTGTTAAAGGGAGTTTTGGTAAAGGATGGATGTATTGCTCTCTGGAGCAAGAATAGACTGAACATATTGCATGGATGACTATACATGAGCGGCTGAACCAATCTCATAGCGCAATTCAGCGCAGCAGTTGGCTCAACGTGTCTCGAAGTTTTTGAGAAGATACGGTAGCGGCAAAGAGCCGCAATTCACGAGGTCGCAATATTGCGACAAGTTGCGACACATTCTGAAATTTCCTGTGGTCCTTTCTCAATTCTTACTTCCTCTGTGGCGGATGGGTTATTTTTCTTTAGGGTTATTGTGGTGCTAACTTAGTTGGGGGGGGGGGCACGCGGCGGCGCGGCAGTCTGCTCACCTGGGCTCTCTCGAGCGAGACAGTGTAAACTCGAACATTCCAGCTTTTCACGCATGTCAAGTGACTGCCCCCACCCCCTAGACTGCCTACACTCCCCCTGGCCCACGGATTTCCGAACATGCCAGGCGAGCAGACTGCCGCGCCGCCGCGTGCCCCCCCCCCAACTAAGTTAGCACCCGGTTAAATGTTTTTTTTCTCCCAATTGATAAGATCGTTGAGTTGTACGGTCAGCAACTTCTTGAGTTTGCGTAGTCTTATAGGGGGGCGCTTTTCGAGCCGCTATCCTTGCTGTTCGTTATCATGCAGCGCATGGTTAATGGTTTGTAACGATTGCCTAGCCAAGCAAAGCTGATTTGATCTCTGTTTACATATTGTTTTTAGCGCTGTTTTATTTAAGGAAAACATTTCGGTGCCGAGAGCCCAAGGCATTCAAAACCACGACAAAAGCTGGCCGCCATTTTTCTTTCCAAGTCAGGCTATTTCACATTAAACCAGGAATACCCTCCTCTGCAATCTCCTGTGTCCTTTTTTGACGGAGCACTTTGCAAGGAACTCTTTCGCCTGCCCAAGTTATCTGAGGGAAGGTGTGATTTAGCAGTAGCTACAGAAACATGAGAAGTTGCTGACTTTTTGCTTCAGGGTTATTTGACGTTTTTGTTACGCTTTTCGATCTTTTATTCTTACTCTTAATACGTTTTGTGCTAGTGAGGTGCCAGCAGGTTTTTATCGTTAGCCCAATTTGGCCTTTTGACCAAATCATATTCCTCTATACAAGTCTACCACTACGAGAACAAAACGATGTCGGCGAGGGGTGAGGGGGAGGGGGGGGAGAGCGTGAGCCACGTTTTATCAGTTTCGTTTTCATGTAGCAAAAGTTTGAACGTGTGAAGTCCTCATGGTCGTGGACCTTTTTAGCGAAGGGCAGAACGCTGACTTATTCAAAGGACCGAGTTCAAGCGGTCCTTAGAAATTCTGTGCTTGGCGCCGCGCTAACCATTGTTATGCAAGAAATAGCCTAAGAAAAGTAGCTTTGAAACGGTTGTTGTTCAAAGGATCACTCGAACGACAAAGGTGCACTGTGCATTTTCTGAGAGATCACTTCATATGTGCTCCTGTCCCTAATCGGACTTCTTGTGTGCCAAATAAAACTGACCTCACAGGTGATTAGCAAACACTTATCTACTGCCCTGATGGGGTGGAAGGTGAAATCTTACAGTTTCATAGGAAAAAAAAAGGCGTATTAAATGGTCTACAAGGCTATCTGACGGTGAGCCTCGGTTCGTGTTTCTAAAAAAGCGTTTAATGCGCTGTGCCACGTCGGGCGTTCTCTCCCTTTAATACTTTGACCGCTGCGACGTTGCACGCGGTCAGTTCTTTGGCCTTACGATTGTGGAGGTACCGACAGGAAGGACCGTCGCGCGGCTAGAAGGCAAAGTCAACGGACGAGTCGCAGCGTGTACTGTAGCGATTTCGTTTAATTAAAATGTACCATGCATTTTGGTACATTGTAATTAACTTGACGCGAAATCACTACCACGCGCTGCGACTCGTCCACTGACTTTGCCCTTGATAGCAGTGTTCGGAATTAAAATTGGAAGCATCGTGGGCGTGTTACTTCTATCCAAGAAACGAGAATCCAATTTTTTACAGGGCAGGAAATTAGAGTATTAATGATTGGCTTTGGAAAAAGGGGACTGAGTATGAGGAGAAATATTAACCATTATGAGAACGTGGTTCTGAAAGCCTGAGTGCGCTGCGCTGCGATTTCCTCCCTGTACTACACCAAGCCCACAGGAATTGAGTCCAAGTGAAAAGCTCTTTTATGAGTAGAGATATGTCGAAATGCAGGCAGTCCTGTAAACTAGAAGTAGAGAAAATAGACGGTCGGAAAGCCTGTTCATCTCGCAGCGCACGCCTTATAATGGACCGCCCATTCATCTGATGCAGAGCATTTCTTATTTTGCACAAAATCAAATCAAAATTGTTGACCAAGTTGCGCTTGACATTTCATGTAGAAAATTTTGCTCAATTCATCAAAATAAAAGCTCACGGAATCTCCAGAAAACTTCTGGCGTTCATTTATCATCATTTATTTCCATATAAGTATATTGGACACGCTTGATATGATGCAGAGGATGATTCAAATAAAAATGCTATCAGCAACTAAAGAGACAGCAGTCGTACGCAGTTATAGTCACAACAGTTAGTAGCGGGTGGTGCCCAACGACTGGCTTGACCATTTTATAAAGTACAAATACGAAGGAGGAGCCTGTTCATTCGTATGCAGCACTACCGGTCAGGAATTGGTCCCCATCCCGGTATGCAGCAGCCCTGGTGGCGACAGAATGCCGTCATTGACTGGCGGGTTCTATTGTGCGATCTTTAAAGCAACAGTCCCAGCAGGATATTATCCTTCGACAGTAATGGTGTGGAACGATGCGCTAGCTTTAGTCAAGAACATAACAGTGGTCGTCAGGAGCTGATTTTGGGATATGATATAGGGGGTGGGACGGGAACATATTTGGTGGGGGTCAAAGTGATAACGACTGATAAGAGCAGATAAGAGGCGCTGAAACACAAATTTCACGAAATTCATAGTGCGCTTCGCAGCAGTCGTCAGGAGCTGATTTTGGGACATGATATAGGGGGTGGGACGGGAACATATTTGGTGGGGGTCAAAAAGTGATAACGACTGATGAGGACTGATAGTAACGATATGCGTACGAACGTAGAGAGCACTTGAAATAGAAAATAGAAACCAGATTGTAGATAATGCCTTTCATTTCAATATCATTTCATCAGCGTTGTAATTGTAAACTCAAACACCTTTCGACCGCTACACCTTCTAGAGTTCTTGAGGATGAATGGGATGCTCGAATAAATATGATAATGAATACTAGGCATTCCGTTTTGAGATATTCGACCGCTAAATTACCTCGATACTCGACGCATAGTGGTTGTTTACATCATCACTTTAGCTGTGCACTTCACTGCGCTTATCAAACAGTGAGATACAGCCAAGATGGGCAGCCTATGCAACGGACAGTAATACATTTAACGAAGCAGCTATAATTTAGCGGTGAAACCTAAAGCTTCATCGATTGTCAGTTCTATCAATGCGCGCGGTAGCGGGCGGAGCTAAACTGGTAATATATACGACGCCACGGAATAAAACCTGTCCTCCACAGTCTCTACGTGTACAATAATTCAAAATGGTATTTATACCAGAGTATAACGGAGGTATAAATCATACTTAGCCACAGTCTCGCTGGGCAATGGCTTCAGCCGAACACCTCGGCGAATACCCTCGAGGGGAAGAAGGTGTCGTTCAATTCAAAAGGTATGAAGTACTATACTTTACTATACTACTAACAAAAAGGCGCCTACAAGACTGATACAAAAAAAATCGCCATTTTGTCGAACAGCATTTTTTCAGGTTTGCAAAAAAAGCGTATCGATTTAATTGACTGTTGAGTCAACAGATTGAAAGCAACCAATTACTTTCGGTCCTCACAGGTCTGAAAATGTCAGTGCTTTACTTCTCAAAGGATTATTATCTTACAAAACAATTGTAAGTGCCGGAATTGTGCATGAGAACTCAAAAAAATTATGATAAGGTCGAGCTACGAAGAAAAGGAGGTATACCTAGTTAAGAGGCAGGCGGGCCACCGAAGGGTGCGGAACTGTGCGCGTTTCTCACGAAGAAGATAACCCATGGGCCTATCAAGGCTGTACCCGTGCCGCTAGTGCCGCTGCACGGGTATACGTCAGAATCGTCCGGATCCTCACGCTTAGCAGCAGCCAATCGATGGGAATACAGTGTCTATCTCGTAGAGAGGAGTGAGGGAAGCACAAAAAGGTGGAGCGGACGAGTTAGCACGTAGCGAAATCCAAAAATTTTCAAAGTGAGTTTTAGCTTTAATTCATGTGTTATCGACAAGGGCTCACGCATCTCGCCATTCCATTAGTAGCCAAAATATGAGCTTTAGGGTGCTGCTTTAACACTTTGACGACAGCGCGGCAACTATGTATGCCGCCACTTTTGCACCTCCATGGACATTGTGGCAACTATGTATGCCACACCCATTACATTTATTTTTTGCGCACATGCTCGATTTCTTCCCAGGTTTTTTGTGTTCATTTTATAGGCCATACATCAACATAACCAAGAACCACGTGGCTTACAGAATGACCAAATATTCTTTAGTTTGGCAGAGGTTTTCCGGACCGGACGAAAATATCCGTTCAGTTCATTCCTCATTTTCTTTCATTAACGCGAACATGTGATAAAAAAGAATAATAGAAGTGAATACAAACCTATTCGTATGGCAAGATATGTGTTTTTACTGAAACAACCACGTCCAAATTAATTTTGGAACCACTAAAGGGAAAGTAAGTAAAATTTGCCTTTTCATGGCCTTAACACGTCATTTCGGTCGAACTTCCATTACTGTAACTCCCGATAAGTTAGACAGATCGAACATTATTGAAAACACTTCATCGCATCTAAGTATTGCGTATTTACAGCTCAAAATCCATGGATTTGGTGTGCGGCGGCGGCGCTCGCAAAATCGCTCTGGTCCCACGCGGTGCAAAAACCCAAAACGCGCGATGTCGTCAACGTGTTAAAGAAGCTTCCTAGACTTAGCTTCCTTAGACTACGACTTTTTTAGAAACAAGTTATCAATGTGTTTTGTGTAGTAACAGTCGCTCCTAGCAACAACTAATCATCTGTAGAAATTTGGCTGACGCGCGCTGGGTTTGAGCTGGGATTCGATCCAGAGACCATATGCGCGGCAGTGGCCCCTCCTGTCACCACACCATCTCCGCTCGAATGAGCATTTTTGAACAGTTCAAATACCATTCAACAAATACACATTTATCACATCTCATTCGTGGAACAAGGCAATGTCCGGTTGGGAAACGCACTTGAAAAGAATTGCAAGCCGCACTTTGTAGAAGTGCTGCTCCCCTGCCTACAGGCTGCGCCCACCGGCTGCTTCTCCTCTAACGAATTTTCGCTGGTTTTTATGCTCGAAAGCTGCGTCATCATAGGAGTGTTCTACTACCACTTCCGCATCAAACGAACTGACAAAACTCCGGAGGTTGGAATTTCCAACGCAGTCGTAAAACGCTGTCGTCCTCTAACTGGCTTGCGGCCGATAAAAACCTCCATCCGTCATCGGTTTGCTTATGTTTCACCTGTTTCACAATAATTGAGGGAAATATTAGAACCATTAACACAAAGAGTGTGAGACTCGAAAACTACCTTTTCGGGAGCTGTGCACACTGCCCAGTGTGGAACGACTTGCTTATCAACATGCTTGTACCTGTGGAACGACTTGCTTATCAACTTATCCAGCGTAACTCGCTTAGACTTCTGATACTTCGCTGACAGAGTAAGAATTACCAAGTTTCTAGTTGTGCACAATTCCGCCATAAAGCGGGCCCTCCGATCTCAATAAGTGCCAAAACTGTGGTAGTGACTTTGACTACGGAAGTGGGACACATGTGTACCACCAGTAGTCAAAGATTAACTTACGCAGGATGACTCGCTTTAGCTTCTGACGATTAACTGTCATAGTAAGAATTAGAAAGCTTCTATATGTGCACAATTTAGCCATCAAATGAGCGCTCCTGCCTCAATATTTCCTGAAACTGTGGTAGTGTCTTTGACTACCAAGTGGGACACATGTGTCCCACCAGTAGGCAAAGGGTTAACCATTGAGTTTGGAACCTCATGAGCAAAACATGCAATTTCATGAGCGGGGCCACACCGATCGCGGCATAATAGAGTCTTACCCCTTTGATCATCTTGTGCTCTGTACGTCCATCGATTGGTTACTTAAAGGACGAATTCACGCTGAAAAGGCAACCCATTTCAAATTAACTAGGGATGGTGAGTGGTACACGAAAGAAGGAAGAACCATGAGAAACGGCCCAGAACCCGAGAAATGGGACCCCTTCCTTGCCCGTTGATTTGCGCATTGATGCGACTCTTATCGCTGTGCCCTCCTCAACATCACGCTCTCTCTGCTATCTAATCAATCCCACGTATAGATCTGCGGCGAGTGATCAGCTGGTCGGTGGGCGGAGATCGCCAGACCCGCCAACTTTGAGGCATAATAGGTCGCCGAGGTCAAATTTTTCGATGCGAAATTGCGCATCAGTTCGCACCCTCAGGAGGTCCGTGGGTTACTCAACTAGGTGAATTACTTCTTCCTCGACCTCCATTCTAATCGTAAAATCCTCCTTTAAATGAGCGGCTCGATAAGCCTAATTTAACTGTTATTTTGCTCATGGCGGTTAGGAAATACTGGACAAATTCTTGCGGTGCCGGGTGTGATACGACGGAGAGACATAGCGCTGCGAGGAGAGGGAAAAGGCGATAGAGTACGTCATCCTCGAGAGGGCGCAAACACCACGTATGCCACGATTGATAAGGATGGCAGCACGGCAGCACACAAGGCAAGCCTTAGCGCCGTTGCTCGCAGTTTTAATCGCGTCAGTGGCGGCCTCCTGTGTCTGGGAACCGCTCTTCCTCACTCTAACTGAGACTATTTCTTGGCACCTATTCCCGACCCATGGTTTTAAGCTGGTGAAAACTTGCCATCAGATGCTAGCCGTTTTAACAGAGGGCAATGCAGACCGTTCTCATATAAGACACGATAGCACGAAAACCTGCGAGGGAAAAGGGTTCCAATCTGCGAGTTTCATGTCGCTCCCCTTAGTATTTCCTTACTAACGCACCTGTAAGCACTCCACCTTTATTTCCGACAGCAGTAACATTTATATTATCATCTGCCGTTGATGCTTCCTCCACTAATAATGCTCTCCAACGATAAAGCGTGAACCGCGACAAGGTCATTGCGCTTCCCACCCAGAGAGAAAAACTCCCATTCACATCAGATCTTGTTTCGAAGCGTGTCGACAATCGTTGGGCGGGCGATCATCCCCGACTGTGGTGAGATTTCAAGCTATTTCACTATAAAGGGCCGGCGATCAGCACGATTACACCAAAACTAGCTGCGTTGTCATCTCGAAACAGGATCCTATTCGATTTCCATTTTCTCAATCATCGATTTTGCACTCCTGTTTTTTGGAAGTGCATCCCGTTTCACATCTTTTGTTGTTTCGATTTTTTTTTATTTTCTTTGTTCCATAATATTGGCTTTTCGGTCTGAATAAGCTGAAGTGTGTATAACCAGTAATGTGCCGTAGATATGATAGCCCGACTCAGTTTCCTTTACTTCTTTTTCCCAGCACTTAGTCTTTAGGATAGTCTTTAGGACAAGCCCCGGGATAAAACCGGTGATAAGAGCGCTTCGTAGTGATGACTGAGCTGCGGGACGGCCTGAAAGTGGAAAGGAAAGCTAGAGAAATCTTTGGGATCGCTGAAATTAAGGCCTTAACCTTCAAAAAGGTCGGATGTGGAACGATGGCGAGGCAGGGCGGTCAAAGAAGACAAAACACGCGAGAGATCACGAGAGAGCACGCCGATATCGAGGTGGGTGGGAAGCGTTGCAACGGGGTCGATGGTTGCAGGCCCGTAAGGATTAGCGCCCTAACCGCGCAATTTTTGCGGCGAAGCTGGAGTGATCTAGGTAGGTAGGGACCTTACAATTTCCCTCGCGGTATCCTTCCCACAAGTCGGGCTAATCCCGGGGTTTGTCTTCAAACCTTCCTGGATTGCGCCACGCACATCGTGGGTATACCAGTAGTGATACGCAGTAATTAATCAGAAAGTGTCCTTGAGAGTGGACGCAGGGGCTTTTCATCAAATCTGTCAGTAAGTTATTTATAACAGCAACTCTGCCATCAATTACTGGGCTGAAGAGCTATGGAAATTTTTGTTGATTTGAGGGATTCGATTCTATTATATTACCAATTCCGAATGACACCACCTTTGTCCCAAAACCATCGCTGCCATGTCAGCGCCTGACTAGGTCTCTGCGAGCCTCTGAAGTTCTTCTTAGGATGACCTTTTTCACGAATGTAACGTATACTTTGTCCCTGAATAGTCAGTTCGATTTGCTAACTGATGAAAGGATAAAGCATTTGCCGTTGATCAATCCCTTTTTGGGATGCGGCACGCATTCTACTTCCATTTGTACATTCGTAGTGGCGTTTGAATGCGATGTGGCCTATACAATGACTTGCGGGGGCCAGCCGATGTACAAGTCAGTGTTTTATCCTCCCGACATTGCAGGCCATGTCGGACCGTGCGGGACGTATATCCCCCGCACCCATTACACTCATTTTTTTCGCGCACACGTGATTCTTTTTTAGTTTCTTGTATTCATTCCATGGAGAAACCTTAGCGTAGCTACAAACATAGTGGCTCTTAGAATGGTCACGTATGCTTCAATTTAGAGGAGGATTTCTGAACCGAACGAAATCTTCAGTCTAGTTGATTTTTTGTTTACATTTTCTTTTCATGAATGTGAATATTTAAATAGTAGTATAAGTCAATACGGAACCTCAAGGATGACAATATGTGTTTTGATTGCAATAATCGATGCAAAATTGCTTTTGACTTTATTGCAGCTGATTCTTGACAAAATTTGCTTCTTCACTACTTTCCCATCCATATTTCGATCAAAAATTTCACTACTGTATCTCTGGGGCGCTTCTACGCACTGAAAAATACTAATCTAACTTTGTATCAATCATGTTTTATGCATTTACCACGCAAAATTCGCCTGAAGGACCTGAGGCGGCGGCGCTCGCAAAATCGCGCCGGTCCCACGCGGCCAAAGAAGCCAAAACGCGCGTTGTCGTCAACGTGTTAAAATAGTCATTTTCAACCATATCAAGGCCTAGAGGAAGCAGCACAGGATTCAAACGTGGAAGAAGATACTTTCGTAAATCAGTTAGCCATCATAATCTAGAAGAAGACTGACTCGGGGCTATAACGGATTTCCGACTGTTGATCCTTATTTAACGCGATGACGACATCGCACGTTTTGGCTTTTTGGGGCGCGTGGGACCGGCGCGATTTTGCGAGCGCCGCCACCTCACAACCTGTGGATTTTGAGCTTTAAATATGCAAAACTCGGATGCGACAAAATGTTTTCAGTAATGTTCTATGTGATCAACCTATCGATTCTGAGAAAAATGACGCGTCATGGCAATGAAAAACAATTTCACTTACTTTCACTGTAAGGCCGCGTTCATAGTTCGCGACTCCGGAGATTAGGATAGTACGCGACAATGAAAAACATATGTATTGACGGCGAGATTAGGATAGAGTAGATTAGGATAGTAGTAGAGTAGGAGATTGCGCTGACAAGATTAGATACGTATCGATTGAAATCGCTGGAGAGTAGTAGATTGCGATTACGATAGTAGGATAGTAGTAGATTAGGATAGTGCGCTGACAAGATTAGATATGTATTGATCTATTCGCTTGAAGTCGCCCAATCTACTACTCTCCAGCGATTTCAATCGATACGTATCCAATCTTGTCAGCGCAATCTCCTACTCTACTACTATCCTAATATCCTGTCGCCTACTATCCTAATCTCTCGAGTCGCGAACTATGAACGCGGCCTAATTGTTTTAAAATTGTTTTGGACATGGCTGTTTCATGAAAACATATATCCTGCCATTCGAATCACTCTTTTTTTATCTACATGTTACTGTAATGGAATGAAAACGAGAAATGAAAAGATATTTTTCTAAGCCCTGCAAAACCTTGCCAAACTAAAGCATATCTGGCCATTCTCTGAGCCACGCAGAAGTCGGACATGCGCGAGGAAATGGTTGTGACATACATAGGTGCCGCAGTTTCCAACGTGCCTTGCAAATGGTCGCCGCTGTGTCGTCAGTGGGTTAAAGGTTTACGTCCAATGGTGCAGGGATGAAGGAAAAACCATGAAAACGGCCTGAACTCGAGAAATGGTACCCCTCTTTGACTGTTGATTTCCTCATTGATGCGGCCCCCTTCGTTGCTGCCCTTATCAACGCCAACGCTCTCTGTGTTTAACACATTGACGACATTGAGACGCGGTAACGCGTCTCACTTTGCGCACCTCGTTGGACATTGAGACGCGTTACCGCGTCTCACCCTTATCATCCCTTTTTCTAGGGCATGCGCAGCTTTTTCCCGAATTGTTGTATCCTCTTCTATGGATTAGAACATAACATTATTGTGAACGACATAGGTCATTGTTTGTTCAAATATGCTCCAGTTTAGAAGAAGTTTTCCAAGCTCACCGAAACCGGCGGCGGCTTGGTTCATTAATAGTTTTCATGCTATTCTCATGAACACGTCAATAAAAAAGGGTAGTGAAAGTAAATGCAAATCTAAAGAGACAGAAAAATACATGTTTCACTTGGTATAACCACATCAAAAGAGCTTTTGGCATCCACTACAGATAAAATGACTAAAATTTCCTTTTTCATTACCATTACATGTTCTTTAATCGGAACTTCGTCACTATATACTCTATTACCTTCTACGCATTGACTGTTACTGAGATGTTTTTGTACCACTGGTGCTTTAAAAAGTTATCAATAAAAATTCACGGATCCGAGGTGCGGCGGTCGCACTCGCAAAATCGGCCCGGTCCCACACGGCCAAAAAAGCCAAAACGCGCGCGGTCGTCAATGTGTTAATGGCCAGAGACAGACGGCCAGAGAGTCATCGGGCGCGGAGCGGCACGAGTATGGTCCCTACTGGGTCGCTAGAGCCTTAGGGCATTCCCTTTACTGCGAAACGCGCAACGTAGTGCACCCTCGGGGAGGAGGGGGTGCGGAGCGGGTTCGTTACAGTTCTCCTCCTCAGGTCAGACCACCTAAAATTGATACACCACTCATTTGCTCGAAGCAAGGGTTTGGAGCTAAGAGGGAACAGGAGGAGAGGGAAATTAGCCTAGGCCCCATCATAGACTCAAACATAAGTCAATGTGTATGGAGCTTAAGCATAAGCCTAAACCCAAACTAGACCTTAGGCTTCAATGATCGCGCAGCTCTGGTGATCTGACCCCAGAAGGAGAACTGAACGTTTCCCGGGCAAAGCCTGCCTTTCGACTAGGCGACCGACTTCACGACCCCTTCTTCGGCCTTCTATACGAGGAAATACCTCTTGTTTCCTCTGATAAGTGATATTGGAGAGAACAGGAGATGTTTTGCCATGGGCACCCCTGGGCTACGTACTTGGATGTAGCATCATTTCAACCGTCTCGAAACAATAGTTTGACTGAAAAGGTCAGAATCATAACATGAAAAAATTATGAGGAACCTTTAGTGAATACTTAAGATTTTTTCTCATTAGAAAGGTGTACGGGCTTTTTGAATCGAACTTTGCAATCACTGCTCCTTCTTATAGATCAAATGAACGGCTCGTTCGGAACCGGATACAAACTCACACTAAGTTCACCGCATCAAAAGACTGGTGTTACAAAAGTGAAACCATTTAGTGGAACACTTGGGGTGTGGTTGCTGATGAAGAAAGAATAAGCAGCAGTTGCAGACAATGCTATTTCGGAAGCCTTTCTTTCAAAGTTTTCCCCCAACCACTGAGCTTTTCCCAACTTTATATCATCATAGCGCTCAAGCGCGAGATATATTGAGTACATTTATATCCCAAGCTAAAGTCTCTGATCGTTTTCAGGCAATTCAATAGATGAAGCTTGTCGTAGTATGGAGGTTCATCATTTCACATAAAGATGCGCCATGTACTTGACACCTACTCAGAACTACACTCAAATTGCAGTTGCTTTTATCTTTTATAAGCTAAACTCTTGCCCTGACGCACATGTCAATACCATAAATAATAGGTGCTCAAGAACTATCGGTATTCTTTGAAATGTAATCGTTGAGGTGTTGAGGCATATTTCTCCTCACTACATTTGTGCATCTGATTGTGAGAGGATAACGTGATTTTCGATAGTCAATCCTTTAGGGAATGCACCACGCATTCTACTTCCATTCGAAATCGTTGCGGCGTTTGAATGCAATTTGACCTACACAATGAACTAAGGGGGGAGGCAGCCAATTGCGTGTAAGTGTTTGTCCTCTCGATCATCGATTGCGGGGAGGGGAGGGGGTGGTTAATCTCCCTAGAGAAAGAAGAATGAGAATTTTCGTTGTGCGCTGCAAGATCGGATCCTGCATTCTCCCACTTTGACGAGAATTAGAAAAGAAAAGAAGCAGCAAAGGGTCAGAACATTCGAGGTAGGTATACGCCACGCATTTCGCTTCCATTTAAATTTGGGATGACATTTGAATGTGATTAGACCTTATGAACTCTCAATAATTTTGAATGCTAGCACCTCTACTAATGCATCCTTTATACAAACAATGTCATTGATAAATATTTACATTATGTCACGTCCTATTTTGGAAATTCTTTTTTAATTTTTGTGCCCTATTCCTAAACCACCGTAAAATTTCCACGCACCTGCGATCCAATAAATTTTGCCACTTAGTGCCAAATTGAACTTAATATTTCATATTTGATTTCACTTTCTGATATCATATTGTTCTAGAGACTTGCCACAAGCTTAGCCGAGTGCTGGTATATTTTCTTCCACCTACCACTGGTACTTTATTTAAGCCAAACATCTGAGCTTAACAATTATTGCCTTAATCAACCCCTGCTGGTTTCTCTGAAAGAAAACACGGATTAATCACCTAAAGGTAACGGTTTGTGGCTTGCTCCGCCCACCGTGGACTCCACTCATTTCATGTGTTAGTAAAAGATGTTTCTGGTTCCTATTTCGCGCTTGCCGAAATGAATCATTACATGATGACGAATTTCATGACAGCCAGGCAAGCCAATGCCTGAGCTCATATCATTCGGTTCTTGTGTGTGCTATGTTCGATTCGTCTTCTGGATCGGAATTTTTGTGCATTTTTAATCAATATCTGAAGTCCATTCCATTGAACCTCAGATGAAATTGGTGGGATAATTTTCATCAATAAAGAATAATGAAAAAAGAACGAAAGCAAATCGCCGATAAAGTCAAGAACGAGAGTTTCCCCGAAATAGGGAAGGGGCGGGGCCGGCCGAGTTTTCTGAGCTTACTTGCTCCGCGGGGCGTGTCCATTAGAGACCTCTTGACCCCATTAAAAGATAAAAGGATAAAGCATTTGCCGTTGATCAATCCCTTTTTGGGATGCGGCACGCATTCTACTTCCATTTGTACATTCGTAGTGGCGTTTGAATGCGATGTGGCCTATACAATGACTTGCGGGGGCCAGCCGATGTACAAGTCAGTGTTTTTATCCTCCCAGACAAGTCTGGTACCAATTAACCGACCCCGGAGGGATGGAAGGCTTGGTTGGCCCGGGCGACTCACGACCCAGGATTTGATCCCCGGACCGCTCGCGTGGTAAGCGTGCCACTTGCCACTACACCACTTCCGCCCCTTGACCCCATTAGTAGCAGAAATACAGATCCATCTGGGGTTGTTGCTTCAAGGGGAGTTTTGATGCAATGGTATGTGAAGTCCACGAACCACGATTTGTTCAAGGAGGAGTTTCCTGGGTGGGTGAACCAATCGCTTGTGCAACAAGGGGACTACGAAACCATCACTTTTTCTACGTCTTTATAATGTAAGGAATTTTGGCTATTTCAAAATAGCCCTTCACGGCCGCGGGTGCACAGCACTGCAGAGGCCAAATGCCACCCCCCCCCCTTCGCACTGAAATCGGCCTTTTGTTGATATTAGGGATTAGAGTACTCTGTACCAAATTATTGTAGTTCTCGACACTGCTGTTCGTTAGGCGGGAATGTCGCTCTTTGCGACCGGTGTTATTGGGACCGGTTGCTGCTGTTAGACTGGAACAAATAATCTTCTTATTTCGAGATTGAACTAAGTAATGAACACGATGGTGGACAAAGAACATTGCAAACGGTTCCAGTGAATAGGAAAGTTTCATGGTGTCGCATTTGTTGGCGCCGCCGTCATTTGGCCACGTCTGATTGTTCCGAAGAGAACAACCCGGCTAAGTTGGGCATCATGAGGCGTGCATGCTCAACTAACCCTTTACCGACACTGGTAGCCACCGTTGGGTGACTCTCGGTCCCCGTGTGGACATTTTACAACCTCAGTAATTCTAGTTCCGCGGAAGTAAGTGTCTATGTAATTATCTGATCACGTGGAGCGGTGCCAATAACAAACAAGATCCTTTTAAGCCTTTCCCCACTGTCGGCTTTTTCTCGGCGCTCTTCTTTTTTCTTCGCAGAGATTCGCTGTCGTTGACGGGAGTTCCTCAGCAGAGTATTCCCTAAGTGTTCCTCTATTAGTGTACGCAGGCTCTCCTTCACTGCCCTCACCGTCTTCAGAATATGACGTCATCTGTCACCGTCGTCAGGCTCAAGGAGGTCTACCGTAAGAGCTTCAGCCTGAAGCTCTTACGCAATTTCGTGAATCGATTTAATGTTGGATAGTTTTCTAGAGGCATTAGCTACCACTGTGCAAATCCCCTCGGAACTAGCTTTCCAGTAAGGGTCGTTATGGTACACGATCCTTCGAAGACCCCATTGAGATCGACCAGTGCACCAAACACTGCTGTTCCCGGAGGTGGTCTAATTCCTTTCACTAAGCATGCCCCGTTCCGCCGCGAGCGTGTACCTCGTGCCACTAGACGACGTTCGTATTAGAACGGGACATGCGCACTTTCCCTTAAGTATTAGCTTGAACGTTGTGTTCGGTCTGAGTTGCTGAGCAAAATGCTGCTATAATACTGCTCATCTGGAGAGTGAGGCAAAATGCTCTTTTTTTATTTTTGGTGGTCCGCCCTATCGTCCCTGCTATATTTTCAGCTCATCGTGTTCAAAGAATGGCCGATTTGTAGAAAAATTGGTTCAGAGATTCACATTGAAATGGCTAAGTCAATCCGTCCAATTGCGTACCTGGGTGAGTCCGCAAAATTGCTTACCAGGTTCCTCTCAGTAAATGTAAGTCTAGGAATATTAGACCACCACTTCATACATGCCAATTTCAGGATGACGCCCCCAACTCTGTTCTTGGAGTCTTTTTCCTAACTTTTGAGTCTTCTGAACCCATGACGCTTGATTTCATTCGAGTATTCAAATATCCTGAATACAACTATTCACCAGTTTCTAGCACTTTTTATCCTCACATCACCTCTCCCTCATCCGAAGAATTAGCGGTGTATTTCTCCTGCTGTTCTCTCATAGGTCTGCATTCACCATTTACTCTAAGCAGTCGGTATAAGTATGAAGGAGTTTAGCCGAGTTATTACACCTGCACGATCCTACACTCTGCTTGGAGGCCAAAAATTCGGCAGGACATTTGTTTTAGGGGCAATTTTGCCCAATGTTGAGCGAGAGTTGGGCGCTCCAAGAAGAAAAGTGGTCCAACAAGCCTACCTCGTGTAAATCTGCATTGTGGCAAAAGGATAATCTCAATGAGAAACTCCTTCTCATCTTCACCTTCACCTCTCGTTACTTTTGACCTCATTTCTTTCCTTTTTCGGTTCCGTTTTTGGTGATCCTGTCGTTATACCCGTCCATGTTTCAACTGCCCGTTTGTGAGGGCTTCCAAGGGTGCCTGTGCTGAGCTTTGGCCTAGTGTCTTTCCCCACTCTTTGACCCGTGGTTTTACTTGTTGTACGAAGACTCCTGAACTGGGTACACTTCTGGCCCCAGTTAGTGGTGTAGGGTAAGACAAGCCTTGCACGGCCTTACTTCCACGTTTGCGTGTACCCATGCGGTCGAGGATCGAATCCTGGTCGTGCAGACGTCCGCACTGCAACCGGCAATGCCTTCCATCCCTGCGCAAGCTTGTTTGAACATTGAATACATCGCAGATTCGTCTGGGAACATGGAAATCCACGCCTCGTCCTGACTCGTAGATCTCGGCTCGCGGCCTCGCACGCTCGTGCGCAAGAGACATTCTGCATAGGTCAAAATCGCAATTTCCAACGCCGCGGACATGTCGCGGCGTTACGAGTCAGAATGGCCCTCGTAATAATACAGGCTTTGAGCCTAGGCCTGGCGCCTCTGCATCAGTCCTTAATTCCGCGCCCCCGCTCCGCGTCCCCTTCCTCTGTCGGCCCGCGCCCGCGTGAACCGGGCGCTGGCCGCAGCCCGGGCCGGTGGTAGCCCTTCGTCTCTACCCAGGGGCTACTCCATCCTGGGTCGCGCCACTTTTTGCGGGAACTCTTGCTTCCCCACTTCTGCTGCGCTCTGGCCACTCTGTCCGACCTGCGGGTCCGCGGAATTAGCTGCGCGTACTCCGCTGGGTTCGCCACGTTGTCCTCCGCCTGGGGCCGATGTCAGACTTTGCGAATCGCGCGATTCGCTAGCGTCCGCGGTCGCGTTGCGGTACCAGCCAATTGAGTGATTCACTGGCCGCGACGCGACCGCAGACGCTAGCGAATCGCGCGATTCGCAAAGTCTGACATCGGCTCATGGGCTGAGAAACTAAATGTGGGCAGGCCCTGAAAATTACGGTTGCGCATAACCTGCGTGGAGTCAATATACGCTCGCTATACGGAAATATACCCTCTTCCACCAAACTTCCACTCAGTCAGAGCAATGCAGCGACTAGAACTTACCATGCTTCAACGGGAGATGGTCTAAGCAGCGGTAAATGGCTCAAACAGCGATAACTCGTCTCCCCTTCCCCTGAACTGGGAGCATACCCTATTGTTCTCCGGCTAGAAGAACAAAAGGGTCCTTCAAATTCATATGTTTTCAAAATAAAGTTCATCTACTTTGCGCACATGCTTGCTTACCACACATGATATAAATTACAAGCATGGTTTATGGGGAGGTTTCCAGTTGGGGAAGGCAGGAATTATTACGATAATTTTTTGTTTCCTAGCATGGGGGCAGGGGGTGGGGAATAGGCGGTCCTTGAAGAAGGATAGCATCAAAAGAGGTGAACGCATCTGGAGGAAGCATAGGGTACGGTCCCATACCAAGAATTGACGGCAGATAGACAAGAAGGAGGGATGGTGAAGTAAGTTCACGCAAGAATTTCATGCTCAAGGGTGATCAGCGTATCGTTCGTTGTCGACGCAGTTGATCTAAGGTGGCACAGCGTTAAATAAGTATATTACGATCGTCGAATACTGTAGGCAAGTATGATATCGATACGCAATCATGCTTGTGCGACGTTCGATCGTGATGTCGAACGACCTTTTACTAGCATTGCCAGGTAGGATCTATCTGGGGCCGTTTCCCATCCCTTTCAAAGAGGGACGCGTTCCCGGCTGCCGAACTTATTCTATGGTTGGGGAACAGGGTTGCTTCATGAACCAGCCATACTCCGCGTTTGTAAAATAGACTCCACTTCGCGCGACGGATGCGGAGACTGCACACGGGCAGCCTCAGAGAAAGTGCTACATGGTATGTGAGGGTATACCACTTATTGAGTTCACTGGCGGGCCTAAATGAGCTACGCTTCCCTAACTTCCCCCAGATGAGGATCGAATCAGTGGCGGATGACGCATCTTGGCGGCAAGTATGTGATACTGCCCTCGCTGGTGAGGATGGAGATAAAAGAGATGGAAGTCATCAGCCACGAACGATGTCGCGAATGGCCAATACTTTCGTGCAAGATGAAGACTACTACGACTCCCTTAGATCAGATGCCATTTTCGGCGCTTCGAAGACCAATGGTTGGGCAATTGCAAGAACGAAGAGATGGTTCGTGGCCTGCTACACGATGTAATGAGGATGTGCCGTACAGCCATCTCTTCTGACTTGGGAGGCTTTTTCAGGCGGCAACAGAAGTAATATTTATCAGCGATATATCTGTTCTTGTCACTGAAGATCGTTCCACTGCAAGAACAGTGTGAGAACAAAACATGAATGGGAAAGCGCGGACAGCTGGTAAAGAATGTCGGTGTTAGGATGAGGGAGCACTTCGAAACTCTATTAAGGCGCCAGTCAGTGGGTAGCGCCTGTTCGGCTGCTGTGGTGGCCAAGTGTCGTCAAGAGTGGCGAAGAAGGGAGGATAATAGATTGTTTTAGTATTCGAATTTTCCGTGTTTACGCCTCCAAGAATCGCATCAAAAACACGAATCAAACGGTTGTGAATGTAAAAAAGCGAATAAACTTTCCATTGTTATGCGTTGGTCCCAAACAGATTGCATGTGAGGATGGCAAGCTGCCAGCTGTTCTCCGCCCAATCTTTCTGCATAAACGATCGGTTGATGGATGTATATCTTCGGTAATGTGCTGTTCTTTAACCATCACGTTGTTTCTAAATGAGTGGGAAGTTGGCACTAGTATCCCAAGGGAAAGCCCAACCTTGTTAAGGGGATATGGCTTCCGGGTTGTTAAGAGAGCATCATGAAGATACGAGAGTACGAGTTTTCGCGGGAGCTGGGCGGAGTTGTTTGGGAGCGCTGCTTATTATTGTTAGGTTACTGCTTTACGCTATGCTATGAAGGTGAATAATGTTTGCTTCGTTGGAGTTCTTTTATGTTGTGGATTTCTTCGTGATTGATGCAGTCAGATGCCAATTGGTTTCATGAAAGATGGGTTTTGGGGGGCCATCTTGCTCCAAGCCTGTGAAAAAAAAGTATCTATATAAAGGCGTGACATTTTGAAGTTTCATAAGATGTAAGAAGATTCAATCTGAATAAAAAGAGATTGGTAAACAAAGGACACTGTGATGTCCGACGCGTGATTGTTGTCGGGCAAACAATATTCACGTTATATGTGGAGTCGGTTCGTCAACTATAACTTGCAATCTGTTACGGTTCTCGTTACTTTGAGATTCCTAAGATGTCTTCGCCCCATGATAGGTTCGAAGTTATTTTCGGCTATCCCTGTTCACGGTGGGGTACCGTAAAATGGAAGTCCAGTCTATGCTGTTGACCCTTCCCCTTCATCGTTGAGTTCGTTTATAGAGTTCTCTTTCCACAGTTCATGCTCTGCAAATTAGTTTTGAACATCCCCACTGGAAACACCACCCGTCACATCATAGGGAAGACCGTCTGTGTCGTACAAAGGTGGCGGTCCACCAACGGACCATTTTGTGCCGGGTTGTGCTTCCTATTCGGTCCACAGCGCTCAACTGACGTCCTCGTCAACCCTTGTTTATGTCCGTGATAATTATATGATAGGCAGCGAATTTGACGGTAGCAAGAGTAGATTTACATTAAAAGCAGGCGGATAAATTGGATGTTCCAAAGGAAGAGGGGATGTGCCTTCTGTAAAGGGCAATGTTCTTTAAAAAATGACACGAGAGTTTTCCGTGGCCAAGAACGCCCTCGTAGCCACCTGTCACCACCGTATACCTTAGCAGAGCCGCATTTGTGGCAGCTCGTCCCTCCGAGTGGCTGTATCATGGCGAAAGCGTGGTGGATGCCAATGTTGCCGTTATCACCGTTCGTCTTCCATTTTTAGAGCATTTAATTTTGAGCGACTTCCAGTTTGTCTATTTAGTGCCGCATTTCTAAAGTACAATATTCGTTGGCCTAATGCGAGGGGTAAACTCGGAACAACCTCGGGATTGGTCGTTGATGTAGGTTGCCCGAAGCCAAAATTAACAGGCGAAACGAGAATCCATTAAGCTGGCTTCAGACACTTTTTGTCGTGGTTTTTTCTTAACTATTGCACCGTTTACCCTTTCTACTTTCTCTCTTAATGGCTACTAGCTTCGTTAGAGCGCCTTTCATATCAACGAACTTCGGCCGCAATAAAGTTATTTAAAGGCAGCGATTACGATAAAGTGGGAGCGCATCGGGAAGCGCCACACGAATCAGTTACTTGGCTGCCAAGGAAGCGAGGTGTAGCGCTTTCACGACGAAAGGTGCGCTGGTTGCTGAGCAGGACTTCGAAAGCACTCCGCCCCCAAAAGCGATCCGCCCACTAGTTTAGTTGGTGATTTGGACGAGCTGCGTTGCCAGCAGCGGCACAACTGGAGCAACTCGATTGGAGCGTGGTTTGGCATGGTGTCACCAAACGCGTGAACTCGTTCATACGTCCGCTTTCTGAGCTGTCACCTGTTCATGAGTGAAAACCAACGGCCAAAAAAGGGGTCCCATTTTGCGTTTTTTGACGGATTTCTCCGCTTTTTTCGCCACCGACGTACCATTGAGCACCACCACGTCTCCTCTGAACCCTTCTTGAAGAACCTATCGTGATAGCTGCCTTTAAGATGAGGTGAGCTGACTGCAATCTTTTGGCATGCTCCATGCACTCTCGAATGCATATTATCCTTCGATCCTAGTTGTTGGAATGAACTCACTATCCACGCAAAAAAATGTTCTTGCCAGCCAGTCGACTTCATGACTTCCTTCGCCATGGTTTAGGAAGAACCAGTGCAGACATTACACCATGCCTTTCCATTGCAGAATGGAAGCACTCGGAACTGATCAGTTTTTTTGGGATGAGCCACGCGTTTTGTTTTAACTAGGCGCCGTTACCTTTCGGCGATGGCCTATCCGTCCTCTAAGGGAAACCAGCCGATGCAGAATCTAGAGTCTTGATCTCGCGACAAGTTTAGTTGGTATGATTTAGTTGGTTTAGTACCAATTGCCAAGCCGAAGAGATAGAAGGTTTGGTTGACCTCAGCGCGACTCGATACAGGATTCGACATCCTAACCATGTGCTTGCGGCGCCTCTTGCCACTACATACACCATCTCTGTTAGCAACTATCTAATGTGCAATCAAGCAAATGACAGTCTTACGTAGAACACATATATTTTTCTCCTCCTAAATGGTTTTATCTACGTTGACCTCGCTGTCCTTATCGCTGCCATTTCCTAGCAGTGACAAATAGAAACTTGTGGGACCTCGTTCATTTTCGTGCCTCTTCCTGATATTTGCTCTCATGGAGAAATTATCATTGGTGAGAAGAATGATTTCCAATTTCTTGACCGACTTTAAACGATTCCCATACTGTCTGTTCTTTCACTAATCACGCCTTTTTCAGGTGATGACCGCGGTTGACACCAAAGAAGGTCAGGGTAAGAGCACACATCACTTTTATTCGTCTTCGGATGTTTTTTCATGAAGCCATTTCAGAACCACCTCCTCGGAAGTCCTTCTTTCGCAAGTATTTTCTCGAAGGTGAGATTCGGCGGATTTTCTCTCCATAGACATTTTTCTCTTTTTGTTTTTTGTCAGCTTGGAGAAGTAGAGCGGCGGCTGTAAGATTCGCCGTTTGTTCCTCTTGTGGGGCTAAATCTCGCCAAGGTAACTTATTTGGAAACCCAGTCCACCCAAAAATTGTCTGCTCGTACAGAACCTAGAAAGAACAAAGAAGAAGGAAGGAAAAAAAAGAGTCAAAACATTTGTTCCTTAAAGGCAAGCCTCAGGATAAAACCGGTGATAAGGCGCTTCGCAATGATGACTGAGCTGCGGGACGGCCTGAAAGTGGAAAGGAAAGCTAGAGAAATCTTTGGGATGAAATTGAGGCCTTAACCTTTCAAAAAGGTCGGATGTGGAACGATGGCGAGGCAGGGCGGTCAAAGAAGACAAAACACGCGAGAGATCACGCCGTTCGAGAGAGCACGCCGATATCGAGGTGGGTGGGAAGCGTTGCAACGGGGGTCGATGGTTGCAGGCCCGTAAGGATTAGCGCCCTAACCGCGCAACTTTTGCGGCGAAGCTGGAGTGATCTAGGTAGGTGGGACCTTAATTTCCCTCGCGGTATCCTTCCCACAAGTCGGGCTAATCCCGGAGGCTTGCCTTTAGAGTGTGGGTGCAGGTCACCTGTATCACCTGTCGTCCCGTTGATCATCGATTTGCTCGAGCGGGCGCCAGCAACGTCTCCATTCGTCCCTGTCGCGTGCAAGAGTGGTCCAGTGGATCCTCCTCGCTCGAGGGACACGAAGCCTTCATTCCTTTCGTTCAGAGCTTTCGTGAAGAAGTCTGACCATCGGGCCGGCGGTCGTCCAGGTGTTCGTTTGACGTCCCGAGGGATCCAGTCGGTAACCGCTCTGGTCCAACGGTCATCGCAAAATCGCATGACGTGTCCGGCCCACCTTATCTTCGATTCCTTGGCGAAAATGACAGCGTTCCCGATCGCGACCGTTGACGTGGTTCGGGACCCTGGACTCCCCTAAAGATGCATATAAGCTGTGGTAAATATACCATGAAAAGCTGAGTTGGAATGAAATGGTGCCCCGGTAGCGTAACTGGTAGCGCACTTGCCCGGAAAGCGAGAGGTGCGGGTTCTAGTCCCGCCTGGGGCGAAAGTTTTGTTCACAACCCAGCATTCTTGTGAATTAAAAACATCGCTCTCAACATCAGCTTGCACTCGAACGGCATAATTCAGATATTCAGGTGAGACTATCCCATGATTGAGAGAACTAGTGCTGATTCAGGATGCATGGCGCATCCCGAAAAGAAGTCTATGATTCCGGTTTTATTGGTAGCGATATATAAATATAGATTATTATGCTGCATATCCCACTTTTCTGGGGGTCGAGGTGAAGCAGTGGCAAGTGACGCCATTTGCCAGCACCACCCTGTTCAACGTCAAGACGGCTCGAATTTTGCCTGGGTGGACGAAAAAAGGCTTGACCCATTCCGAACGGCTTATCCTTCGGCTTTTGTCCTAGCCACTTCCTGTTAGATATTATTACAGCAGTCTCGATCTCATTAGGAGTTCTCGGGATAGGACGAGTCAAGAACCAAAGATTGACCTTTGAGGAATCACAGCAAAGCAACCCATTTAGAGCCTATTCCTGATTAAGCACAGCGCTAAAATTCATCAAATGATGGAATTTCGCGTGGAAAGAAAAAATGCCGAGGAAAAGTGCATCAATAGAAAGGACGTTATTCAACGTGAACTTAACGGCGTGCCAGCAATTGAAGCCACCCCTAAGAAAGCTTCAAACATCACAGGAAGCACATGGGAACCAGGTTCTGCATCGTGGACCCATAGTGATTTTAATGTATTCCTTGAATAAGCCAATAGCCAAACTGATTTGGTGGAATCCTATAACAATGAACGTTCACTTCCGTGCAGTGGCAACTGGTACGCTTAGGACGCGCGCGGTCCCGAGATCAAATCTCTGATCGTGCTCCGCCGAAACTAAGCAAGATTTTCATCCCTTCGAGTATGTTGGTTTTTACCAGTTCGGCATGGTAGGTCAAAAAGACCTGTCTATCGGCTGGCCCCGCACTTCACTGTTTGGGCCAAGTCAAAATATCACCACGGATCTGACGTAACGCATCCCAAATGGACTGCCGCCGAACACTTTTATCCTTCCAAGACCTTACAGTGCTATTTTGTCTTGAAACCTCTTCCGAGTCTTAAAGGCATGCCCCAGGATCGCACTGGTGTGGCTCTTGCACACGAATGTGAATGTATCGGTGCCAAGTGGGCCGGCAGTGAAGAAAAAAGGAAAAGAATCCGTCGAAAACGCTCAGGTTAAGGGCTCACTCACCTTCCTAATCGGCTGTGCTAAGGGAATGAGAGACTAAGCGCGGAGAGGAGAGTATGAGGCGAGAGAGCGCACAGATGAGAGAGCGCCAGACAACAGCCTGATAAGAGATCTGCAGCTCAGCAGCTTACTTTGCAAGGCCCAAGCGCTCTTGTCGGTGGTTTCCGTGCACGGAACGCCACATTTGTGATTGTCCTCTAGGGTTCTATACTTCTGACCGAAGAGAAGCGTTCACACGACCTCTGCCTGGGTTGTGCCTTTAAGTCAGTGTAACCCCTGGCTGGAGCACATCTGTCTGGCGAAAGTTTTCCACACCATTGTACCAATTTTTGGGCGTGTAAGTAAGGGCCGCTGTGACACGGTGATGGCCCACGGATCCACTCCCATGACTGCGCGTCAGAATTGAAGATGTGGGCCGTGCATTCTCGCGAGTAGTTGTAATAAGCTCGAAATGTATAGCTGAAATAAATTTCTGATCCACAGACTTTCTGTGGTTTTGTCCTTCTTTTTCCTTCAGTGCTGGGTAGTAGCATCGAAAGCGTTTTCACCCCCCCCCCCCACATTCTACTTGAGTGGAGATCGCTGGGCTCTCAAAAAATGGAATCTCTCAAGGTCCCACTCACCGAAATTGCATCTGTTCATGTGCCAGTTTTCTCGTTAGATTGCCTGCGACATCATAAATTTCTATGCAATAGCACTCATTTTAACAAAAGAGCTTAGAATTTATCGATCAGAGAAGTGGCCTTTGATAAACGGCAATACCTAGACAACGTGCGTTTTTAGTAGAATAGGTCATTAACGTCTACATGAAGAACTCGTCGAATTGCTTTCCAAATAGTAACGCAATCATGATATGATAGCAAAGGGGCACGTCTTACGTCTGCCCAAGTAAGGTGACCAGTTTTGAGGTCGGCCTAGTGCTGTATGAATTTCCTATTCAGTTATTCAGAAAGGAACCAGGTCCTAAATTCATCTTGACTACATACACAGTAGCAGAGACCATATAAGAGCTGCTTCAATAAGCAATCAGTATCTTTGATTCTAAGGCGCATACCCGGATTTATGGTCTAAAAATGTTAAGGTACTTGGCGCTGCTGAATCTATGGAATTGGGTTTCTCTGATGCTCCACGCATTCATTTGGGAGCTAGTGGGAGCGGTGCGAGGGGTAGGGCGAAGTGGAGAGCAGGGTCAACCGTGCGTTCGCACTATTCGAACGAGGGGTCGCATTTGTGGTTGATTTTGGGAAGGGGGGTCGCATTCAGGGGTTGAGTGGGATTAGTAATTGTTGGGTGAATGGCGAGGCGATTTAGATTGGTTTTTGAGGGATTTGGTGGACGTAATTGGCGCGCGTAGGATTGGTGGGGAGAAGAGTACGCTTTTTAGAAGGGAATGTGGGCGGGAGTTGTGGTATGCCGACTAGTCTCAAAATCAGATGCTATAGAAACAGCCATCCTGGCGAGGGTGGTGGTCGGGGTAGGAAGAAAGGTTGGTGGTACGGGTCGCATCGAGACCCTCCTAAAGGAGGGGGGTCGCGAATTTCTGGAAGAAGTGGAAGCCTCACGGCTGACTCTTGTGGAGAGACAGGGGGCAAACGATGAACATTTTAATGTCTTAATCCCCTAGTATGGGTCTCGTACCATTAACGCCTTGAACAGTAACCTGGCGCGTTTCTGCTTTTTCGTGGGAGATGCGCAAATTTACGAGCGCGGTCTGAGATCTAAAAGTCAAGGCCTAAAAGTCACAGATCCATCGATTTCCTGGAGTACGTTGTTTATAGTCGCAGTTGGGGATGACATAGAAAAATTATCAATAATCGAGAAAGGAGCGACGAAGGAAAAGAGCAATATAAGGAACTCTACATAAGGAAAAGGAGTCACATATAAGGGTATGGCACTACGCGCCGTCGCAGTCGGCCTGCAGGGTTGTCGTCAAGGTGCTAATCGACCGTGGAGAGGTGAAAGGTACTTGGCCTGAATGAGATGTTAGTAGTCCGGTGTGGCTCTCGATAATTTCCCAACGTTGATACTCAACACACTTCATTGGCAAATTGCGGTCGGTTGCTATAGATCAGTGTTCCCAACAATTGATGGGCACTGCCCTTTCACGCCCCTCCCCTCCCCCCCAAGCTGAGTGCTGATTCTTGGCAAGACAAGGCATGAGCAGGGGTCTCAAGGTGGTCCATTGCTGAAGGAAAAAGAAGGCTGTTCGTCAAAGCGTAAAATTTTGGGTTTGTTCATTTCTTAATCAAGCTGTAAAGGCAATTCGAGACTGAGCGCGAAGAAGAGAAGCTTGGCAGGAGAATACAACGGATGAAGGTGCGCAGACGGCCAGGAGATGTTGCGAATGAGGAAAAACAGAAGCGGACGAAGCGGTCTCGGCAATGCTTCAGCATCCTTGTTGAGAATTTTTGAGCCAAAAGAGCGGGAATTTTGCAACTTTAATGAGCATGTATGACTCTTTCTTACCCACCAACTGGGTCTACCCATCTGGAGTCATCATGGGTGCCTTTGAGGTTCGCAAGTTTCCACGTAACATCGATAATGTATTAAGAACTCATTCTCAAAAGCAGATCTCTGGCAGAATTTTCTGGTTGGTTTGCCTGGTTGACGATTGCTATTTCTCCGAATTGTTGGGAGAAAGCATGTCCAAAGCCAGTTGATTCAACCCAATTTTTAGCTTTTCATATAAGTTTGATTTCACTTTATATTAAGGCCAACACTTGGGAAGAGTCATCGACACCGGTGGTCGTAGTGGAAGAGTCAGCGACACAAGAAGTTCCACCTGATGCTGATTTCATCGAACGATTCCTGGTTCTCAATCGAAAATACATCGCGTTCATATTTCCGATCATTGTCATGCAGGTGGGCAAGATTGCAAACAATTTGGCAAAGGGGCCAATATGAAAAACCGTTCAAAGGAGGGTTCCACGATAAGAACGAAGGTCGAAGAAAGAGGAAACTCACCTAGAGTAGAGAGAGAGTAAGGATGCGGACGCACACGTGATTCGCATCACTTTGCCCCCGACGATCTAGCATGGCCTTCCCTTTGGCGCAATTGGCCCGGACACTACGTGGCAAGTGATCTGCTAGCCGAAGTAGCTTCGCGCTGAAGAGGGCACAACGATGAGAGTCGCATCAATGCAGAAATCAACGGGAAGGGTCCCATTTCTCGGGTTTTGGGCCGTTTCACATGGTTTCTTCTTCATGCCTGCTTCACTGATCACTACTACCCTTATTTCCAATAAGGCACATCAATTACTTACATCGAGTTTCTTCAACTTTGAATGGGAGTTGAATTCGAGGCGCAGTTCAGGAGAGTTCATAATACCTTTCCAGGCGTCTTTACAAACACTCTTTTTCGTTGAATATCCTAACCGTATATATGACTCGCTAAGTGCGTGTGTGTATATGTGGGAGTGTGTACGCGTGTGTATGTTTGTATATGTGTGTGTGTCCGTGTGTATGTGCGTATGTGTCGTATGTACGTGTGTGTATATATGTGTGCCAGTGCGCATGAGTGCGTGTATGTGTGCCACGAAATTCACTATAATGAAGCCCTATCTTTTACTGATATACCTCTATTTTGGAATACGGGATGGGAATCGAGTGCAGACCACACACCAATTGACGACGCCCGAGAAAAAAAACGGCTTTTTAGTGGGAGGGGAACATACCCTCCCCTTCAAAAAACGAGAAAGTGTCGGGTGCAGACCATACACCACAAGTGACGACGGCCTCCACAAAATGTAAATGTTTTCTGCCAATGAAATGATTAGCCTGTTGCAGTTGTATTCTATCAGTTGTCACTAATTACAACTATCATTTACCAAAAATCAGCTATCACTATGAACCACTACTAACCAGATTTACTTGGAGGCCGTCGTCACTTGTGGTGTATGGTCTGCACCCGACGCTCTTCTCGTTTCTTGAAAGGGAGGGTACCCAATGTACCCGGCGGTGTTTTTCTTAAACAGTGGATGTGGGATGAAAGAATAGACACTCATTGTCAAACGAGGAAGCACAGCGGACAAGTGAGACGCAGACATCACAGTAATCGCCTCGATGGCCAAGTGTACCGTACCCTCTGCTTCAAAAACGAGATGCGCGTCGAGTGCAGACCACACACCACAAGTGACGACGGCCTCCACAAAATGTAAATGTTTTCTGCCAATGAAATGACCTGTTGCAGTTGTATTCTATCAGTTGTCACTAATTACAACTATCATTTACCAACTATCAGCTATCACTATGAACCACTACTAACCAGATTTACTTGGAGGCCGTCGTCACTTGTGGTGTGTGGTCTGCACTCGACGTGCATCTGGTTTTCGGAAACAAAGTTTACGTGCGCATAAATGTAGGTAATAACCTTACTGTCCACTTTCAGTTGCCAATGTGGCGCCACCTGCGTGAGTGCGAACCCATCTGCCTTATCATCAAGGGGCATATTGCCACACATCCGTTGCGGGATCTAAATATGAGGAAATAAAGGGCTCGCATTGAAGTTAAAGTTGGTACCGCAGGACTGAAAGTCTTCTTTTCCACCCTTGCGTGTTTTCCAATAGGTTTGTTCTCAAAAAATATGGTAAGGTAAATTGGTCAGCCGGAAGGGAGGATATCTGCTCGGCAAAGCAGCAACTAAAAGAAAACGGTCTGAAACGCGCTGTTTCTATCGTTGATTTCTGCGCTGGGCGAGTTTTATCGGCGCTGACGTCATCAACGTGAACGCTCTGCTCTGCCTCTCTGCCAAAACGACTAGAGTCCGATGGCGGATAGAGTAGCTAATCGGTGGGCGTGGATTGCCACGAAGGGGACTCACCGCCCTTCGATGAATTTCGGAATTTTGTAAAATTGTCTAGGTTCGTTGTGCTCAGTAAGTCTGTGGTATCATTGAATAAATATTGATATTTAGACCTTGTGGTGGTTGACAGCTGTCAGATATGACTGGTTGTCATTGTATGAGACGCGGATGGCAAATGCCGCTGATTATGATTTTGGGAGCTCTTGTCGCAGGTGACAACATTTTGCATTTGTTTTCAAGGCCTGTTGTACCACGGCACTTTTAGGGATGAC
>MU870149.1:0-19328 GCA_036418205.1 Ostertagia ostertagi | reverse complement strand
GGTTTGGCCATGCGCGACTTAACTTGAGTATGGACTGGTAACTCTGGTATGGATGTGGGACAAAACAACTTCCAATAGTCCCGTCATTCTGATGAAATGTTTCCAGATTACAAATAAGACAATCTTTATTCAATAGATTTCTCTCTGATATTTGATTTTACATTCCAGCGTTTCTTGAAATGGTCTACTCGTAGTGTAAGAAGTAATGAAGCGAATGAATGTGAGAGGCAATATCACAACCTTGATTGCATAAGTGTAGACATTCAAACATTTAATATCACACCGTCACGCGTTGTGCAATTTGACGATAACTAGCGCGTGCGGTTGCGAAACAGCTGCAGAACGAGTTGCAACTTTAAGGCGCACCTACCTTGTGAAGTGGATTGCATACATAATTGCTGAGTCAGTTTTCGCAAAACTTGTTAACAAAAATCAACCCCAAAATTCTTTTTTTTAATTCTCTATTGCGCATTATCAGAGCAGATAAAGGTTTCCCTGTTTGAATGATCACAACAGCGTAGACGGGCATAGCAGACGACACAAAAGGGATTCTAGGCTGCCATATGGCTCTGACTTTATCATTTCACAGGAAAGGTTAGGATTACCTGAGCACCATTCAAGCATTATAAGCGACATCTCAATGTGGAGTAAAAGCTACAAAATCAAATGAAGAGTGATTGCGTCTTTTTTCGACTAGTTCTTCCTTTTGTAGGTAAAATCACTGGGAGATACCATGGCGTGTAGCGATCTCATGTGCCTAATCCTCCTTAACAAGCGCTTTTGGGAACAATCCAGGCGGTAATGTCTTGAAACCTTCAACTTTTCCACGATACCAGTAGCTGTCCACCTAAATAATGGCATCGTACAACAGAAGTGACGCGGAGCGATTCCATCAACTTACGTCCTCAACGATGAGTATTCGGTCTCCCTTAGAAAAGTATAACATTTTCGGGTCATCCGAGCAATGATCAGCAATTGCGGTAGCAGTCTGGAAAAGCCCGATCTTGTGAAATGTTCCAGAAGACACGTGAAAAGCACGTCGATTCACTCACCCGTCCAGTGCCTCCTAGAGAAGCGATAGAGGCAATTCCTCGCGACTTGGGACTCTTCACCGGAGTCCCAAAAGGAGCCAGGAAAGTCAGAGGGGCCAAACCTTCTCGACCATTCACTCGGCCGCGAATCCAATCTTGATCCAGTCGAGTAACCACCTCTATTGTGTCACCTGAAGGTAGAATACCATTTTAGATTTCCAGAAATGAACCAGCGATCAGGTGGACTCACCAGCTTTGAACTCCAAATCGCCTGCGACGCCTGAAGCGTAGTCAAACGCTGCTGTCATCTTTTCGAGAGGGGCAGCTTGCGCGGCCGGTTGAGTCATTGGTAGACTGTCAATGTCGGGACATGAGACAAAGTTGGCTGGGAAGATGCCCTCTCGACCATGGAGTTGACCACGTAACCAATCTTGACCAACTCTTTCGATGGCCGTGATTTGGTCGTGCGTACGAAACTATAATGGATGGACGTAGCATAAGATTGCGTTGTGGGGGACAGAATTAGCAAAGTACTAGCAGATAATGAAGAAAGTAGGAAGCTTTACTTGAAGTGTTGCATCTCCCAAACACTGGGTCAAAACTTATGCAACGGTTCGAGCGGAAACATTTCAGTGCACTCCACACAGGTTTAAAACCTACCTCATTATCCAGCATACTCTTCTTATTCATTGTAATTGGTGACTTTGTAGCTTACCCGCGAGTAAACCGAGGCAGATTGTATAGATGCGAGTCGCTCCGTTCGCCAACCGCATCGCATGTCAGATTCGTACCCCAAATCCCGCATAGGCCAACCAGCAATAATTCCCCAACTATTAAGCACTCGTCTGCGATGATAAGAACACCGACTTGCAGCTTAGCTTGTGTTCAGATGCCAGGATGAGTTTAATGAAGGAGCTATCGTATTGAGACCAGTCGTATTTAGATGCCAGTATGTGAATACAAGGCGCAACCCAAAAAGGGCAATGACGCTTCGAACAACTCGGACCTTTTATTTCTCAGGAAACGCTCTATTTGCTCTATTTCTACAACATCACTCTACAATATTATTCTATTTATCACCACTGCTGTTCAGCCCCTACAGCACTTCGTAGTCAATGTACATATAGTAGTGCAGCATGACTTTAGCACACCACTATAAGGAACGATGTACAAAAAAGTCGAAAGGAAATAACTAGGATAAAACTGTCGGCAGGACATACCGCAAGATCTCCGGGTGTGTTCGAGTCATAGTCGTAAATAGCTGTAGCGACAACACCACGAGATGAAGATCCCGATGTCAAGTGGCACCCGTATATCCAGAAAAGATACAGGAATAATTCCGAAAGCTCCAGTACGATTGTTCATTCCTGAAATCAAACCGAGATGGAGATGGCACCATCTTCTCTTCATAAGGCCGGTGTCAGACTACGAATCAAGCGGTTCGCTCGAGTTGCTAGCGAATTGCTCGATTCGCAAAGTCTGACACCGGCCTAAGATTGAGTTCTAGGATGCGACAGTTTAAACCTGGGTTTCAAGGAACGGCGAAAGAACAAATAGTACGGTAAACGCCATGTGTCAGACATCGGCTTGAGTATTACGACATCGCCCGCAGCACACGATAATTCGTCTTGGTGGGAGAGCCGTTGAACGAATATTTGACGATGGCATGAGGTTGTGACGAGGAAACATCTACAACACGGAACAACTTTGTCAGCAAAGTACTTTTATCATATTGCTGATTGCCTACGAAGAAAAGAGCGGAGAAACGCTCCCAATATATTTTGAATAGTGTTTCAGGAAGCAGTGTTTTTGTGAAGGTTTTGGCTTGCAGGTACCCAATTGCGGAAAAAAAAATAGTGGCAAAAATTAATGATCTCAAGATCCATATGGTTATGAACTCACACCTTTTAACTTTTAGCGGGCGATAGTGGTGAGGACGAAAATTCGGTTGACGGGGGTGCCAGATTACGGTTCGGCCCGACACATCTCATATGTAATCTGATCACAGTGCACAAATGGACATGCCCGACTTTAAATGCAGTGTAATGAATTTCGTATTGAATCCAAAATCTATATGTTTCCCTCATCGCAATGTAATTGTTTAAAGTGGCTGCTCAACGATTAACTGATGCCCTTCACCACACAACATTCCATCTACTAACGAAAAAAGATTACGTGCGACTAAAACAAAAGGAACTAACATGAAGCTATAGTGTGCGCTAAATAAAATTGAAAAGTGGTAGGAAAAAACAAAAATGAAAATAACAAAAATCGTGGTTCAGTACCGGAAGTAGTTCCTGGCGACAATTTTGGAGGTGGCGGACGAGGAGGAGGTACAGAATCTGATATTAAAATGGAAAACATTATTTGCTAAGCAGAATCTAGCAGATGAGAACAGCATCAGGAAGAAAACATTCCGTATTCCATGTCGTAGATTCTCGATGCCTCTACCATTACCTCTCTATTTCTGAACTCAAAATACTACTTAGAAAAATGAAGTGCCAAAGCGGACTGGCCACCAGGGTCGACCATTCGTTCGGCCTACTTAGTCGGGGGTCGTTTTTGGTGAAATGGGCACTGTACACTTTGGAGGCACTGAGAAAGAAAATTCTATAAGAAGTGGGGAAATCTTCAGAAAAAATTCTGAAATCGTGTAACTGTTGCCGTTGCAGATGCTAATACGACTTCGATCGATCGACATTGGTGTTTTAAGACAGGGTTGGCACTGAAGAAATAAGCCTGACGTGATGGTTGACCCTGGGGTGCACACACGCACAGAAGTTAGAAGATGTGCTTCGCAAACACAAACAACATAGAAATCGGCAATTTTGCACCTACTCCTTCTGAACTTGCATCCATGGCGTGTTAGCAGTACAACTTAGCCGCGACCGTACGTTATCAGAAAGGAGCTTGACCAAAAATGAAGTGCTATTTTTGTAGTGAATCAAAAACTTATTGAGATTGCAAAGGTACTTGAAAAGGCGGAGTGACACATGGCTACATCCTATACGAGTGCTCAACGCGCACACTGGCTGCAAGTTCTAAAGAAATGGATGACTAACATGGCTATAACCAAGGCAAACTATGTCGACCCATGCAGAAAAGAAAGCGATCAGAAAACTTACTTGAAACTCTGTTGGAAGCAGGTATAGGTGGTGGCGATTTAAAAGGTGCAGGCTTCCTAGCACCTAAATACAACCACAACACTTCATACTTTCACTTATTCAAACAAAACATGCAAACTTCACACACTGAGAATTCTACATTTCCAACACGGTGCATCACGCAACACCATAATGGTAGTGAATGAATAATGAATAAATGAATAAGTGAATCAATAAAGGAATATTGAATAATAGGGTGAGCTTCGAGGGCTCAAAGTTTCTGTCGTTTTATACCTAATCAATAACTTCCTAATTACCTTGCGAGTTCAGTTGCAACTCTTGTAGCTCATTCACCAACGATGGGATAGACGGCCCCGTTCGAAGGTGCAGGAGCCCGGTATGAACTTGTAGATGGCATCGACGGCAGCGGCTTTGAGTAATCCGAAGTACTTGGCGGTGCAGGTGTGTAAGGTGTGTAGCTCGACGATGAATAAGTGGTTGACGTCGTAGAGTGACCGGAGGGAGCACGATGAGGTGGTGGTGGTGGGCGGCGGGGAGCATCATGCTTTTGTTTGGCAGATGGGGTGCCTGGTCTGAAGATGGGTGAGTCTATTGCGCGGTACATTCTACCAACACACGATTAGCCGCTTTGAGGATCCTCTGGATGGTGCAGACATTCGGTGCGACTATCATATACGAAGTTATACGAATGAAATATTAGGGACTCGAAACTGCAACAACCTTGAGGCCGATGTCACACTTTGCGAATCGCGCGGTTCGCAGTCTGACATCGGCCTGAAAGGGCCAACTCAACAAGCGATTCCTGCTCACCTCGATAGAAAGGAAAAACGAAAAAAGGGTAAGTGTAAACAAACAAAAAATAAAAACAATGCTGTCAACTACTGTTGCGCTTCTGATATGAACGGAAACAATGAGAAGGATAACTGTAAAGCCCCAGAATGATAGGACAGCGCTTCTCTGTATCTGCTAGCAAGTCGCTTGGATGGATCAAATCGCTGGGTTTACAGTCCTCTGACTGCCTAACTATCGAATAATTTTGCAAAAAATAACTAGCAAGAATCATTTTTTTTTTCACGGCAATTCATCGAATTAGGAAAAGGGTCCGTGACGCCGATTTTTGATTACCCGGTAAATTATCAAAAAAGCAGAACAAAATGCAAACGCAGAAAATGACAGTTATTCCGGTCTATTCCAGTTAGGGGGGGGGACATCATGATGCAGTTTCTCGGCGAGCTAATGTAAACTCGAACATTCCAGCTTCTCACGCATGTCAAGTGACTGCCCTCACCCCCACCCCCCTAGGCTGGCTACACTCCCCTGGCTCAGAGTTACCGTAGCTTTTTGGGAGTCACCGCACCATGATGCCCCCCCCCCTAACTGGAATAGACCCCTGATCCCTAGTATGTCGTTCTACATGCCACCCCTTGAAAACGCTAAGAAAGCCCTTGGTTTCGGAATCTCTCCCAGTTGTTTCACGATTTCTTGTCCTATATTGAGCCGCTTTACTTATGGTTAGACTAGAAAGTCTGTGAAAAAATCACTTACTTAGCGTCAGGACTTTTGGCGCCGTACTGCCTTTCCAAAGCTGCAATCAGTTGACTCCTTGTTTCTGGATTTGTGGCAGCCGATTTGGCGACACTGCGAACAAATGGGTTTTTTGCTGCCGCCACGGCAGCCGCACGCACTTCAGGTTTCTTAGCCGCTTCGAAAAAGGCTTTCGCCGCTGACACCGAGAATGCGGTATCTGGAAAACATCTCTTATAAGTATAAACGAAATGAAGTCAAAAGATGTGAATACAATAATTATTGCTGTGTACAAATTGTTCAGCTTTTTTATTAGTTGCTCATATCTCTCATCTATGATAATACATTGGGAATGTATTACACAATGTATTACGAACTTCTGATATAAACTTTTGTGGTGATAAGCATGTGAAGTGAAGCACGAAGCAAAAGTGAAGTAATGACTTGAAGTCCTACGATAAGTAAAACATATAATAAAGGTGGTGAGTAATTCGTTCGCCACCAATTCTATTACGGAATATAATAAATAAATAAAATAACACCAGCTGATGAGGTTCCTCGGCAGATCTGCGCTAGTAAGCGGAAGCTTCCAGTCGCCCTTTCATGAGTATAATAACCGGGTGAGGGCAAATGTTGAAAAATCGAATTCACCTCCCGAACTAACAACTTTCTATTCTCCCGAGGTCGATAGATAACTTTGAACCATGTTGGTCAGAAAGTTTTAGAGTTTCAACTTGAAGACCACATGGGCGAAAAGACTCGACTTCTTCTGTCGTTTCTTTTTTATGAGTTAGGAAACAACTTTTTACTTATCCATGGGGCTTTCAAAACCCCAACACTTCATGCCTGATTCATTGTATAGTCCCGACAACTGAATGCATAGCGCAACCTGAGAAGATGAAAGGGGAGTTTTTGAAGCAATGACCTCTCAATAAGATGGCTCTTTTTTGAACTGCACTGCACAAATTATTCATCGTGAGTAACCACTAAAAAACTGCAAATCTCCCGTTTCAAAGTAGGCTAATAAAACGTGCTGGGTTACCTACTTGGTCTAACTAGTACGAGCCACTTGATTGTGCTTCAAATGAGTAAGGTTAATTCTTGAGTCAACAAAATGTTTGATTTTTTCGTTTTTGAATATTCTTCCGCAAAATAAATTACTTGAAAAAAAGTAGGGAAATCCATCCCTTTGTACGGAGGAGCGTCCCGGTCTCAACACGAAACACTGACTATTATTAAAATAGCTAACGGGTCGGTTTTACAAGACGCGGCAGATCAACAGTGTGTTGCATGTGAAAAACTACGTTTCCCTGTTCAAAGACAAACAGATATTGACTGATGATTAGAAAAAATCGTAATAAAATGGTAAGGTGAACAGTATATCAAAACAGGTTGGTTTCATTTGCCATGCTCCTATAAAATCTATTTGGACAATTCGGCGGTAATCAAATCTTTCTTGGGATGCGCCATGCACTCACTTCCATTTATACCAATTCGCCTTTGGATCAGGACGTCAACCGTCATGTTCGAACATTTTCGGGATTTTTGCGACCCCCCCCTCTCGAGGGGGTCCAGTTGCGACCCCCCCAACACACAGTTGCGACCCCCCAATACAACCAGCCTTCCCCACCGCGACCTCTCCCTCTTCTATAGTATTTGATTCTGAGACCAGTTGACACAGCCCAAAACCTACCTAAAACTCCGAAACTCCACCCACTTTTTCCCCAAAAATAGCCGTCGAGGGGGGGGTATATACAACCAGTGAAACGGCAACTTTTTTCGCACGCACCTATGCCCTGCGCCCCTGATGACCAAACGTAACCAGCAGAACTGCGCAATGCGACCCCTCTCCCCTCCCAGAACACAAATGCGACCCCCCCCCCGTTCGAACCGTTCGAACGGACGGTTGAAAATATGCTTTGGATGTTGTTTAGTCCACACAATGACTCAAGGGGGTAAATCAATGCAAAGGAAATGTTTTTATCTCCCCAACAAGTCCCCCATTTATCCGACCCTAGAGGTATGGAGCAAAAAGCTTGGTTTACCTGGACGGCCTGCAATCCATGATTTGATCCCCGAACCCTGCGCGCGGTAAACGGCGCAACCTGACACTAAACCACCGATGTTGAGTTCTAATGCAGGATTGGCATTCGCGAACTGAAACAATGTACATGAAGAAATCTCCCAAGCCGCTTAATTAAAAATCTTAGTGGTCACGCGAAACTGACAAAAAAGTACAAATGAAACACAAATACGAATAAGAATAATAAACTACAAATTTAAAAGATAGCCGAGCGATCTGAAAAGACCAGTCCATCTTAAAAATGACTGTCATCATTTTAAAAGACTTTACCAACCTCCCAGTTTTCGCCTTTTTAATTCAGAATCAACCAAAATTGACCATAAAAGCACATCTTATGTTACCACTTTTATTGAAAGCTTTGGGTAATTTTAAAACAGCAAAAATCAATGTCACGGTGAAGCCTTTAGGATATCAGAACAAGAAACAGAACACCAGATAATTCGCTGAAAAATCGCGCCAAATTAAAAGTCCAACAAACCTGATTTTGGCATATTGAAACTGTACAGAGGCTTTTAATCAGTAATTGATTGATTTAGCCGAAAAATGGTCATCGCCCAAGAATGGGAATGTCGCGTGGTGAGGGCACCCGGGTTTCTGCACGGGGGTGGCACGAGGGCGCTAAATCGATTTCTGCGCACTCCGCTGTTCTGGTGCTATTTGTCAGTTCTCTGGCCGATTTCTTCGAATCATTTTAATCAGCGTAGCGGCTGATTCAGATTGGCGAGGGCTAGCACGTGATTCATTTTATCGCACTTGATCGATCGGCTATTGATTAGTAAAATATTCGAGGCGATTGCTCAACGACCAAAAATTGTAAAATTTCATGTTGATCGCAAGAGAATCGCTTACGATTTCTATTCAGTACAACGGGCCTGCTCCACAAAGGGGAGGGGGAGGGGACTTGCGGTGCAGGGGCGCAGTGGTGCTCTAGTGCCAACTTGGCTCAAGGAGTCCTTTAAAGTTACGAATTGTTATCAGCTTTAGAACTGTTATTGCTTCAAATTTTCATATAATGTGAAGCTCTTTTGCGGGATGACATAAAAGACTGGGAAACATAATATTATCTCAAGAGCCGCTAGGACTAAGCCTAGAAGGAGGAGTGACTACAGTGGGTTCGCCCACGCAGGTAGAACGAAAAATGCAGCTGGGGATCTACTACCTTACCGTTCCAAGGCTTACTCCTAAACGTTTACGTTCGAAGAAAATGGTTTCCGCGGTTACAAAAGCGTGGTGCGCTCTAAACCGTAATGCCCCCTTACTGGATTAGACCCTCAGGTTCTCACCTCCCCTCTCTTAGACTTATGGTTAGTCCTAGCTGCACATTATGTGGATATTTCTTCAAGTGTATATCATCCAGATAAAAAGTCTGTATAACTTACAAAAATCCGAAAGAAATGGCGTTGGAATGAAGCTCTTAGGCCGCGTTCATAGTTCGCGACTCCGGAGATTAGGATAGTACGCGACAAAAACATATGTATTGACGGGGAGATTAGGATAGTAGTAGATTAGGATAGTAGTAGAGTAGGAGATTGCGCTGACAAGATTAGATACGTATCGATTGAAATCGCTGGAGAGTGGTGTAGACGATATTGCGATACGAAGATATTTGTAGTACGCGAGATTGGAAAATCGGCGGAGAGTAGTAGGAATACGCCTCATTACGATCAGTAGGATAGTGGTAGAGTTAGCGAGATTAGGATAGGTGCGCAGACAGATATGTATTAAGGAAGTCGGTTCACGATAATTTTCATGGCAACGATAAGGAAAGCTATGTATTGGAGTGGATAGAGGTCCTGCCCAATGTTAGAACACGTAAAGTTTCAGTGGCAGTGGCCCCTTATCAATGAAGTGATAAGGAGCCGAAATTCACTCAAGTTCAGCAAAACCCAAGACTTATCGATGTGGAAAGGGGGTGCGATAAGAGCGTGCTAGATATGATACCGTTATCGTTATCGTCCCGTTTTCATTCTGGAGTGCACCTCTTATCAAGCAGCCGCACCTTCTTATCTCATCGTATCATATCTTCCATGGGCTTACACTCGTCCAACAATTACTGCCTCACACCTTATCGATTGATAACGCGAGGGTAGCAAATCCAGCGTGGAAGCCAGCGTGATCGCTTCCTTTAAAGGAAGCAGTCACCGGCAGTAATTGTTGGACGAGCCCATGGAAGATATGATACGATGAGATAAGAAGGTGCGGCTGCTTGATAAGAGGTGCACTCCAGAATGAAAACGGGACGATAACGATAACGGTATCATATCTAGCACGCTCTTATCGCACCCCTTTCCACATCGATAAGTCTTGGTTTTTGCTGAACTTGAGTGAATTTCGGCTCCTTATCACTTCATTGATAAGGGCGCCACTGCCACTGAAACTTTACGTGTTCTAACATTGGGCAGGACCTCTATCCACTCCAATACATAGCTTTCCTTATCGTTGCCATGAAAATTATCGTGACTGCTTCCTTTAAATCTATTCGCTTGAAGTCGCCCAATCTACTACTCTCCAGCGATTTCAATCGATACGTATCCAATCTTGTCAGCGCAATCTCCTACTCTACTACTATCCTATATCCTATCGCCTACTATCCTAATCTCCCGAGTCGCGAACTATGAACGCGGCCTTAGCCAATTCTGTAACTCTATAATAACGTTCGCAGTAAAATGGATCACGGAGGTCAAACCCCTCATGCGCGGGCAATGCTCCCTCCCACTGAGAAAGTCCGCCTATAACTTATTCGATATCCTGCTGTACTTATATTTTTTGTATAGTTTATATTTCGGATTATACAACCCACATTCTTATTAATATTTCAAAATTACTTACATTCTCCGTCGTTACTGTCATTAGCAGTAGGCTTTGCAGGGGCAGTGGTGGTGGTGCAGATGGTTGGGACGAGCGTCCAGTTACGACCATGACTTCATATAAAATCCACAAAGATCTGCAAAAGTCAAGATTACGGTATTAGTATTGCTGTATTAGCGGATTATACTGCCATGCTGTTAGTATCTTCACAACATGGGGGTTTCATCTACCATAGTCAAGGATGGGGGTAGGCATGTTTTGATGAGACTGATGGAGACACTGAACAATGCGATAGTAACTCAATTTTCGCAGAGAGGAACAGCTCCGGAGAATGGGGGTTTAAAAACGGTAAGCGAAATTGGACTCACGGGCGAGGATTTCACCCCCCCCCCCCTCCCCACCCCTTCCCTGCGAAAATTGGAGTTATTGGATTTTTGTATTTAGGCGACAGCAACTGTCGCATCACATGCTTTCATACTAAATGAAACATGAAATATTATAGTTAACCACACAAGCGTGGAATTCCACTATGCTATTCACAGGGTCATTAAGGTTAGTGATAGCAAAATCGGCACAGATCAATCTCAGCGCTCGCGCCGTGCATTCGAGTTCCCTCTTGTTTCTTGCACTCCCAGATGTGCCAAGCGCCAAGAAACAATAAAATAAAATAAATGTGTTTCGAAGACAAGAAGTGAAAAGGGATAAAGTGGCACGGCCTTCGTTCAGTGACAACATCAAAAAGTGGCGGAACACGAAAGTACGAATAAAAATTACTTAGGAAGCCGAAAAGAAAAGAAGATTATTCACGATCACTGCCTACGTCAATCGTAGCAACTAAGGACGGTGGTTATGGTATGTGTGAGCCTAAATCTTTTTGGCGTGGGCTGGTACACGTGCTCAAGATGATATTTCTGCCTAGCGATTGCTTACGGCTTAAGACTCCGTATAATGTATGCTATACGAAGTTATTACGAGTGTGACGGGTGGTGTAAGTGGGACATTAGAAGCGAAAAAAAGCAGAAAAATCCGTCGGGAATAGGCAAAACGGGACCACCTTTTTTGGCCGCTAGTTTTCATTCATGAACAGGTAACAGCTCAGAAAGCGGACATATGAACGAGTTCAGCGCAACGCATTTAGTGCATCGCATCGCAACTCGACTGCAGCATGCCAATCCATGCTACAGTCGAGTTGCTTCAGTTGTGCCGGTGCTGGCAACGCAGCTCGTCCAAATCAGCAGCTAAACCAGTGGGCGGAGCGCTTTCGGAGTCCTGCTCAGCAACCAGCGAACCTAGCGTCGCGAAAGCGCTACACCTCGCATCCCTGACAGCCAGTTTAACCAATTCGTTTGTGTAGTATATACTTCGGGTGCTAACTTAGTTGGGGGGGGGGGCACGCGGCGGCGCGGCAGTCTGCTCACCTGGGCTCTCTCGAGCGAGACAGTGTAAACTCGAACATTCCAGCTTTTCACGCATGTCAAGTGACTGCCCCCACCCCCCCCCCCCCCCCCCCCCCCCCCCCACCCCCCCCCCCCCCCCCCCCCCCCCCCCTAGGCTGGCTACACTCCCCTGGCCCACGGATTTCCGAACATGCCAGACGAGCAGACTGCCGCGCCGCCGCGTGGCCCCCCCCCAACTAAGTTAGCACCTCAGTGATGGCACTCAATATTATCGTAATCGCTGCCTTTAAGGTTAACGTTCATTCTAGGAATTTCTCCATGCAAACAGATTCGCTATAAAGTTCTTGTTTTTCTCCTTCTTTTGACAAAATTAGGTAAATGCATAGCTGAGCGGGTAGGGAAACTGATCCCGGTAGCAATGACTGTGTGATTGGCCGTTTCTAACCACACATTGTGCCCATCGAACGAAAACCAAAGGAGGTGAAGCCTTTCTGTTTCTATGTGGTTTTTCTTTGTTCTTGCTGTTCACCGCCACAGCTCGTGTTGCAAATGTTTCATAAGAACTGGACGAGTTATCGGGCAAAGCTTTTCCACCGAACGGAATATGACCCAAACTTTGGGGATGTGCTGTTACCGTTACCCTCGCCTTCAAATGACCAGAAATTGTGCAATTGCAGAAATTGACGTGGCATTAACGTGGCATCGATTCAAGAACATCTTTGAGCACACGTGATGTCACCTTTTCATCGAGAATTTAGCCACGTGTGCCAATGCCACGTCAATTTCTGCAATTGCACAATTTCTGGTCATTTGAAGGCGAGGGTACATCACCGTCGGCACTAATTCGGGTAGACCATACACCACAAGTGACGACGGCCTCCACAAAATGTAAATGTTTTCTGCCAATGAAATGATTAGCCTGTTGCAGTTGTATTCTATCAGTTGTCACTAATTACAACTATCATTTACCAAAAATCAGCTATCACTATGAACCACTACTAACCAGATTTACTTGGAGGCCGTCGTCACTTGTGGTGTATGGTCTGCACCCGACGCTTTTCTCGTTTTTTGAAAGGGAGGTATTTATTAGCACTCTCACGTCTAACGTGATAACCGGTTGGCTGATATCGGAAGTGAACCGCAAGGCTGAAAGCTTGGCAAAATTCAGCTCACAGCTCAATATTCTTTGGAAACTCTTTGTTTCTATTATTTCTCAAAAAAAGGAAGCCGCTACAAGGTACACAGCATTGAGGACTATAAACTTCAGAATATTGTTACATGTAAGAAGAATTGATGGAGCAGTCAGATTAGAAACTTTTCTATCTCTGCGATTCCAGAAAAATCGCGAAAATACCATCGAGATGAATAAGATCGAAATGAAGCTACTACCTTCCCAAGCTAACCACAAGTTGCACGCACTGACTTTATTATGAAAGGCCGTAAAAGATATTGAATCAGGCATACGGGATGATTCATACTACAATGTGAAAGACGAATAGACCGATAGAACCGCTAGCAAGCCCTTAGTCACTTTCCGCTACGTAAGCGCTGCAGAAGCTGGCCCAGGTGTAAAATGCGGATGTATGTAGTGAGACCTGGACTGAGGCTCTTTCAGCCGACGAGGCAGGTTTTGCAGCCAAGCATGTTGCTACAGATCCACTCAGCAGTGAATAGTATTGACATTATCTTTTTTCTACTGATAGGCATGATAGACTGCCATTCAGGTGGGCAATCAGAAAAAGGAAGTCGGCAGAGAAAAGAAATCAGAACAACCCGGTAGTTCAAAAAAAACCGCATCTTCAACGTTGAACTTCCGTGAAAAGGCTTGGTATGAATAAAACAATGTGAAAAAGTTGGAAAGAAGCCAAGGAACAGCTTAAAAGTTTGAGAGGTTTCAAGAGCTATCGGTGAGAGGGTCTGACAGTGCAAGGTGAGTGAAGCAAACCTGACAAAACTGGAACGGGCAAAACCAGTTTGGAACGCCCAAATCAAATCGAATAATGTGCGAGGATACCGCTAGAGCTGCGTTTGAATTTCTATCAAGGAAAGTGAAAGTGGCAAATTGCTCTCGGGATGCGCCCTGCTTCCACTCAAAACCTCAAAAAAAGTTCCATTGCCTGGCAGGCCGCAGAATGTGTTCTTGGAGGCACATTCTGTGAATGAGTGGAAGAAATCATTGCGCTCGAAATCTGAACGAACGGTAGACAATTCCTTCACCAGTTATGAGGGGAAGCAAAGGAAAACTGCTGAAAATGAGAACTTTCCAAGATTCCATAGTGCGCTGGCCTCATGGGCGGACTTTGCGCCCTATCCCGGCTCTTTGATTAACTATGTTTCTGATGTGGATAAAATGCGACATAATACGGTATACTGATTGTGGCCAACCATATAACAGCGCCTAGGGGTGGAGCACAAACTCCGCCCTTAGACACCTATTGGACGACTCTTTCGCGATGTGATTTTAAGAATACTTGGCATTTTTCACATCCTTTCATCACTGGTAGACCCCACAGCACAAATGCCTTCACTTTTGGATGCAACGTCCTAAAACCACCTAATAAATCGCGAAACGTCTCATCGGAGCCAGGAGGTGGAGGGTAGACTCACCTCAGCCGTTACCTGGAGGTGAGTCTACCCTCCATCCACAGATACTTGCACTGCAAAGTTGACGATCTTGGGGGAATAATGATACGCTTAAGCTCCCTTAATTTCGATCAAGTGAGGTTGTGGCAGATATGATGACACCTCTCCGCTAGCTGCGCTTACCTCATCGTTCAGCCCCAATATAGCGATGTCCCCATACCCGGTGTTGTGGCTTGTGAGAAAATTTCTCGCAAGACGACTCTCGTCGGCTTGGGGATCTGTCGAGTGTTGCAATTCATGCGAGAATATTTTGATTTCCCAAGAAAAGCGGATGAAGAAGGAATCAAACAAAAACTGAGTAGTTCATGTTGGCTTAGGTGTCGTTCCAGTTCTTGAACCTGATCCGCGCTGCATTTTCTTTCGCAACCGCGTAAAGGTTCAAATCACTTGGAGCGTTCATAGTTGGCGATCGTACGTGCGATTAGGCGATTAGGCGAGTAGGCGATGATTCAAAATGAAAAGTATGCGGATCGATTAGGCGATTAGGCGAGTAGGCGAGTAGGCGAGTAGGCGATCAGGCGATGAGTATAGGATACGTATCGATAAGGCGAGTACGCGATTAGGCGAGTAGGCGAGTAGGCGATTAGGTGATATCTGGATTGTATGCAACACTTTGACAAGATCTGCTTTTACCAACTAGTAGTCTAGTGTATGGGTGAGAAGCTAATATGCATGTGCGCCTCAATTTTGACGACTAAGGAGTGCGCCGTGTGCAAATCGCCTAATCGCCTAATCGCCTAATCGCCTAATCGCCTACTCGCCCTAATCGCCTACTCGCCTACTCGCCTTTACCTCGCCATTTTTTTTTGAAATCTCCAAGAATTTGAGTACCATTCAAAAATGTAATGATTTTTGACGGGTCATGATGGTTGGAGTCGATGGCATGGCGAGCTACGCGAGTTTTGATCCCTGATCATGCACGCGGTGACGGCATCACTTGCCGTTGCCCTTGCATAGTGACTACTACTTTATCTCTGAGTTGACGGGTTTATAGAGCCGAGTGAACTTTCAGTTGTGTGTAAATCCTTCCTAGGCGGACCCAACATTTCTCAATTGCAACGTAAGAGTACGAACCGACTCCTACGAATTCATGAGCTCCTCGCTTACCTCCTTCGGTGGCGGTTACAAGCGGGTTTTACAATGACGACGGTAACCCATTGATTTTTACAAGGCGAAGGTCGATGATGCACAAAAGGAGAAAAAATCGAGAAAAAATTGAAGGAAATTGAGAAAAACATTGAGATCCCTTCTCTGCCCGTTGACTTCCGCTTGACGCGATTCTCATCGATGTCACCCTCTTCAACGATAACGCCTCCTTTTCCTGCTGAAAGAGGCTAGAGACCCAGCCTCGCGGAGAACGGCGGGAGGAGAAGGGAGGCGTGCCGCGCCAATAGCGCGCCAGTTAGGCTGTGGAGGGGACTATGTTAGATTGCCGGATACATATCTTTTGATGTGAATTGCCGATCCGCACCCTCAGGAAGTCCGCCTGTCTCTCCATTAACAAGTAAGTTCCCTTTTTTCGACCTTCGTCGTTACCGTAGAATCTCGCTTAAGGCCCCCAAATTGAGCATGAGGACACTACATTCAGCTGCACTGACCACTCAAATGCCCGAATAACTCGAATTCGTAGGCATGGCGCACTCTGAAAGAATTGATGGACACGTCCCGTAGTTTATACTCAATACAAGTGATAGAAAGAAGTTAATGCGTTCTAGTTACGAAAGCAGTTTGAACAAGAAGTAGGTTACTGTAGTCGCAAGAATTAAATAAAAGAAAAAAGGGCGATGCATCAGCCGTTTGGAGCAGAAACGGCCGTCATCGACCGGCTTACTTTCCTGATAAGATCATCGGGTTGCGTGCCACGTGTGAATGATTCATGAAGCGATACGTCATCGCCGCAACTCAAATAGAAAATTCGCTGTCGCTCATGGATTTGAAATTATTGATCGTATTGATTAGCAGGTTAATCGTAAGGCAGAGTGGGAACTCAAGTACGTGCGACGATGACAATGACTGACACGAAAAACTTAGCAAACAAGGTCGACAGTGTTTGCCTAGCCGCTATGAGCGTAGGCTGGGCTGAAGACTTCAAAACTCTTAGATCAAGGAATAATTGAAGTCCTTGGCTAAGCGCCATGTATTCAACCCTCAGTCCAAATGTAGGATTACTTGATAGCTTTTTAAGCTATGAAATGTCTTACAGGACCTTACAAGGTCCAATTCGGCATCGAATTCTGCCGGCGTTCTTCGGTATCAATACAGCAATCATTGGGTGATGGATCACTTAGCCGGTCTAGAGCGGGATCCAACCCTTGAGCTGGTAAAAGAGAAGCTAGGCAAGCTTACAAGTGTTGTAAGTTGTCGGAAGGTTGGAAAATATTTGTTGAAAATTGACAGATTCCATAAAATCATTAACCCTAGTATATTTAGCAGCTGATAGCAGCGGTTTGAAGCATGAAAGCATTCGGCGTCGTCCAGTCTTGTTTTCTTCGATATCCCACGCGTTCCGAACAAAACGTTACAATCATCCGAGGGCATTTGAATGCGATTTGGTCCATACTAGGAAAAGAGATGATGATTCTATTTGAAAGTGAACGTTTCTCGCTCAAGTCATGTCTAGTACCAATGAACAGATCCCAGATGGGTGAAAGATTTGGGAAGCATAGATGAAAAATTGGGCGCTACTCCAACGGCTTGACGTAGAAGCGACATGCTTGCCCACTCTGCCACATTTTTACTCCCGGGAGAAACTCTGTTATAAATCACCGTCAGAGCTGAATAAGAGCTCTGATGCGCCAAGGTTCGTTAAACTATATCTCCATTCTTGGATGGTGAGACGCACCAGAATCATTTGACGCTGCCATCGTGCGTATCCAGGGTGAATATCGCTTGAGGATTCCTCAACGGCACGTCGAGGATTCTCTGCCCGATCAGAGACGATCTCTCGCGCGGACATTCACACTCGCCATGCCGTGCCGTCTGTGCCCTCCGCGCGGATGTTCACTCTCGGCACTACTCTCGCATGGTAGAGAGCTATGGTCGAGGATTTCCTCGACCGTTATTCACCCCTGCCTGGCCTACAGAACTCGCTCCTAAAAGCCAGATAGGCAGGCATTCAAATAGACCTACATATAACCCCTTTCAGAAAAAGAAGAGCGTCGGGTGCAGACCATACACCACAAGTGACGACGGCCTCCCCAAAAATGTAAATGTTTCCTGCCAATGCCTGCTGTTATTTGTATTCTATCAGTTCATAGTTATGACATAAATTACAACTATCATTTAGCAAAAATCGCTATCATTGTGAATCACTCCCTAACCAGATTTAAAATTGGAGGCCGTCGTCTTTGTGGTGTATAGTCTGCACCCGACGCTCTTCTAGTTTTTTGAAAGGGGGAGCGTGGGTATGTACAAAAAACGGCTTGAAGTCGAAAGCGCGGCGCATTCTTAGAAGGAATTGATATTCAATAGAGGGAACCCTTCATGTGAACGCATTATCCAAAACGAAGAAGATGCGACTCGTTTACACCTTTTCTAACGAATTTTATTACTTACCCTTTTACCTAACTTTAAAATATGCCTTTAATCATTTTTGAAGGGCGGAAGTGGTGTAGTGGACAAGTGGCGCGCTTACCACGCGAGCGGTCCGGGGATCAAATCCTGGGTCGTGAGTCGCCCGGGCCAACCAAGCCTTCCATCCCTCCGGGGTTAATTGGTACCAGACTTGTCTGGGAGGATAAAAAACACTGACTTGAACATCGGCTGGCCCCCGCAAGTCATTGTATAGGCCACATCGCATTCAAACGCCACTACGAATGTACAAATGGAAGTAGAATGCGTGCCGCATCCCAAAAGGGATTGATCAACGGCAAATGCTTTATCCTTTATCTCTTACAATCATTCTTGAATAGTGGTTCAAGTGTTGCCACAAATGGGCGCTACTTAATAGCCAGCTTGACAGTAAAGTTGAAATGGAACATCCTTACCATTGTGGGGCTCTATTCAGTGAGATGAAATTGAGTCCTATTGCATACAGCTCACCGTACGCTCCCTCTTTTGCCCAGAATGCCATAAAAAAAAAACAACGTTTCTGCATAATTTCCATCTACACAGAGTGACAGGTAGACACGTACATAGTCAAACTACTCAGAAATCTTTCCACCAACTTCTATTTTTAGATGCGCCATGCACTCGAATCCCATTAAGAACTATATTTCGAGTGTATTAGTGGCGCTGCTTAGTGGACCACCGCTTCAAAATAGCAGTTATGTGCACATTTTCAATATAAAATTTGAACGTAACTCATGCGGAGCAAAATCACTTCGACAGTGCAGTGCAGTAAAAAGCTCAGAGAATGGGTGAAAAGCAGTGAAGGGATAAGAGGTTTTGAACCGAAGTGAAATGAACGAAATGGGGACAAAGTCTGGTCAGTGTCTCCTACCGCGGAGAAAAACGCGACCTATTTTGAACTGTTTTGTGACATGAAGAGCGAGAAGTGGGCTCTCCACGGTGACGGGTGGTCAGCGTCCGAACTACAAATGAAGACTGGAACGAAAATCGTAGACAAGATATTGCGGATTGGTTCTAACACGCAGTAGATAGGCGAGAAGGGCAGGATAACCCGTTTTTTGGATCATTCTTGAAAAGAGGACCCAAAAAACTACCAGGGTCGTACTACCAGGGTCCGCGGTTCGCATTTGACTATTTTCGGGGTTTT